>WAAG01010062.1:6395-17895 GCA_013390105.1 Tichodroma muraria | reverse complement strand
AACTCCACTCAGAAAAAAAAGCCATCCCCGCCCGATCTGCGTGATCTTTCCTGGCTCCAAGACAACCCTGAGGAAAATTCTCTCACCGACCCATGCTGCAGGAGAAGAAAACTTGAATTCCATCAGCCAGATATCAGCAACGTATCTCAGAGTTTGGCTCTGCGGTTTTTTTTTTTCCTTTTTTCCCGGTCAGCCTGACTTGCTTCCCCCTCCCCCCCAGGCCCGACGGCCACGTGGGGAGAGGGGGAGCAGAGAATGTTCGGCAGGAGCTCTTACCTGAGCCTCTGCCGGAAACCAAGAGAGAGATGATTCCCGGGTTTGCATTTAAAAAAGGTGTATCGTAAAAGGCGTACCCACGCTTTCATTGGTTTTATCAAATGTCAGTAATACACATTGGCCAATCACGGCCAAACTACTACACATGTTTTGAACTCTAGAGTTCTGACAGCATCCTTATCTTAGTCATGGGCAACTCCATCATGTTAATTGAATGAATGTTTGGTGTCCTGGCCAAAAGGGTCATGTCTTTTGTTGTGAATTTCAAGAGGACAAGCTCTGTGACCTGCTCTCTGTCCATATTTCAGGTTGTTAGCTCGTCAGTACCTCAGGTCCAAAGCATCCATGTGGTACTGAGGAGAAGTTGATCTTGGGATTATAGCTGATGAATGAGGTTCTGACATTTTTTGGTGCCCAAAAGAGATAAAATGACTGGAAACTCAGTGAAGTTTGAGAGACTGATGTTCGGAAATTCAGATGAAAGTCAAGATTTTACCTTGTGCTTGGAGACAGCATGGACAGACTGTTCTCATGCCTTGTGACTTGTTTTTTTTAGACACTTCTAGGAGAATTTTGTCTCCAGCTTGAAAGCAGGGGGCAAATTTTTAGGGACATTTTAATTATTTGTCTATGGATTCCACTATGGCATCTCACTTTAGTCAAAGAACCTCAGAGATGCTTTTTTTCATGCACCTTGCAAAACTGTTTTCTCTCAGGAATTGCAGAATTGCAACATTTCTGAGATTATTAAAATAAAATCACAAAAGAATAAATATGCATGATGGAGAAACACTTTTGCTATGAAAAATTAATAATTATTTAGAGTTTTAGTGTAGCAGCACTAGCAGCAGCAGTTCTCAAAAGATGCACTAAACACTGAAATCCTCTTAATTTTGTGGGTTTGTTCATAGTGTCCTTTAAAACAAAACAGTAAAACCAACCATGTCTGATGCTGTTTCCTGCCTCCCAGTGAATGGGTACAATTAACTCAAACCCTCTATGGATGATTCAGAGACTTTCTTCTTAGCATCCCAGAAGGAATCATCTCGGGTTTTGAGCTGTATAAATTTACTAAACTCCATTTTAAGAGTATTCAGATGTTTTACTTGCACTGTTATGACTGTAAGGATCTTACAGATTCTTCTTGTTTCTACTCTAAATACATGATTGGCAATTTATACTCCTTTATTTTTATATCAACTTCAACCTAACTAATTGCATGTCTGTCTTGCTGTTTCCTAATACACAGCAATTCTCTTCTACTGTCCTCTCATAAAATCTGCTATGCCTCCGAAGAATACAAATCTTTATAATCTGTTTCAGTTCCTTATTTTTTAACTTATGTCACCAGCCTACACTCCCTAATATTGACATTTTTTTCCCCCTGAAAGAGGGAATTTAAGAATTTTAAGAGACTGGGGAAGGGATTTGTAGTAGTTTGGCCGTGATTGGCCAATGTGTATTACTGACATTTGATAAAACCAATGAAAGCGTGGGTACGCCTTTTACGATACACCTTTTTTAAATGCAAACCCGGGAATCAGCTCTCTCTTGGTTTCCGGCAAAAGGCTCAGGTAAGAGCTCCTGCCGAACATTCTCTGCTCCCCCTTNAAAAACTGACTGAAAGTTTCTAAATATAATTTCTGTATGTTGTTAATGAGAGTGAGAGAAATTTTGGTAATAGAGGAAGAATGTTTGAAAGGTTTCATTCTAATTCTAAGAGTTTGTTAGTTGTTTTTTTCTTCTCCTTCTTTCCTTTTTGTATTAGTTAATAAAAGTCTGTTCTTTTCAAGTTTAAACCTGCTTTGCTCTTGATTACAAAATTCCTTTTCTTTTGGCAATCCAAATTGATAGTTTTTTTCTGTCTGGTTCACAATGAAACCACGACAGGATTATAGACATTCTGCTTTAGCATATACATTTTTTTCTTTTCTTATTTTACTTTTACTTGAATTTCTCTGAATGGATGACCTCACTAGTAATTTACTTAATTTATTTTTGGATATTCTTGTAAAAAAATAAAAAGCTTAGAGAAATACCTTTTGTTTATTCAATTTATTTTGGACCATGTCAACTTGCAATTGTTTAGTCCAATGTTATTTTCAACAAACAGTTATAATAGAATTTTTTTATTTCCAAACCCAAGATTGGTGTAGCAGCTCAGCTTTTTGGTGCAGTATTGATGAGGAAGTTTGTGAGCTGTAGCACTTCAGAATAGCTGCACTGTATGGATACAAATAACCTGTATTCTTGTGCCTGTATCTTAGAGATCAACATTTCTCATAATGATGGAATCCATTAAAACATTTATTCTGTTATTAGCCTTCATTGTTACTCATCACTTTAATTCCTATGAATCTTTAAGACTCCTTATCCTTTACCTCTTAACAACATGTCTGCTGCTCCATGAGGTATTTGCTATCCTGACAATGGTGGGTGTCACACCCATCACTAGTTGTTCCAGTTTCTTCATATTTGCTGCTTAAGATTCTCACTTTGCAAAAAACCAAACAAATATTGATTGGAAGGGATCCCAGGGACTAGATGGTCCAACTCCCCCCTTGAAGCAGAACTATAGCTGAATCTTGAAAATCTGCAAGGATACAGATTCATATCCTGCTGCATGTAAATTATTCTCTCATTTCTTATTGTTCATCTCTCATTTGTCAAGCACATTCCTGTCACTAATTCTGCTACAGCTTTCTTCTTACAATTCAACCTTCTCCAGACTGATGTTTCTTTAGCTATTTTAATACTTCTATTTCTCTGGTTTTTGGGGATTTTTAAAAATTGTGCTGAAATTAGTATACAAATTAAACTTTTCCCATTTCATCTTCTTCTCCCATTTTCTTTCTTTTCCACATTGTCAGTCTTAATCCTAGAATGCTGCTCAAAATTCTTATCATGAATAACTCCTAGTGGCTAAACATCTTCCCGTTTCCTACCTCGCTTATCATGAATTTACCTGCTGAGGATATTTTCTCATAGCTTCTGCCTCCCCAGTGGGTTGACAGAGAATTATACTGAGAACTGGTCTGGGTTTCTTTTCTTTTGAGCCTCTTTCTTTGTATATTATCCATACAGTCATTGAATTTTGTCACATTCGGTGAAGTTCCAGAACTTTTTTCCAGCTTCTGTCAGAATTATTTTAAACGTTACAACTACACACTGTTTCTTGCTGCAGATAAAAGACGCTGAAAGAATCTGTGATAAGCTTGCCAGAGTTCTTAATATTTCAAGGTTTTTAATAAAGACCCTCTTCTTAATGTCATCCATAGAGATTAAAACAAAGGTGCCATGTGAGAACTATTTGTAGTGGTCTCGGACCAACTGTAATGAAAAACAAACTTAAAGAATTTTTTGTTTTTAAATCTGAGTTTTATCTTTCGATTAGGAAAATTTGCTTGCTTTTCAGAACTCTGCAACAGATTAAAATTCCTATCAGGAAGAATAGACAGTATAAATCACCAAAAGTCCCATTAAACCTCAGTGAAGAAGCTAAGAGTGAGTGTATTCAGTTTTCTATAGCTATACCCTGAATTCCTCGTGTTTCTCTTCCCAAGCCACTGACTGATAATACATTACTATGAAATTTCAGAAGCTGTCATACATGTCAATAATCTTGCTCTGCGTTTAACCCTTCATTTTACATGTGACCCTCTCCAGATTGCTTACAATTTCCCTTGCGCAAATGCCAAGTATCTCCCTTGAACCCGAACCTCCCTGCATTTTACCTTCCTAATGAGGTAATTACTACTGGCTCTATATAAACAAGCAAAGATTGCTAAAGAAGAAGTGTTAGACCAGCCATGTCTGCAAAAGTCACTATGTGGAATTCAATAAAAAGTTATGAGTCTCGAAGAATATCCTTCCATTAACAGTCACTCTGGTCAATATATAAATCAGAAGCTTTGTGACTGAGCAAGAAACTTATCCTTGACTTATCAAGTAGACTATCTGACTAACTGGTATCCTTGAGGATTTTATATCTCAGTAAGAACATTTTCTGGGCTATGGACAGTTTGATTTCATCCAATTTCATGTCACTTCAGCACATGATTAAATCAGATTTAAATGGATGGACTTTACCTATGAGTGTTTGGAAGGACAAATCTAATTAACCTGATTGTCTTTCCATGTATTCTTTATCTTTTTTAAGTTTTAAGCTGTTACTGATTATCAGTGGCTACAGTTGGATAAAATATGCATATAGATTTTTTTGGCAATGATTATAAACTTAAATTAATCTAATTAAATGATATAGAATAAAATAAAAAATAAAGGGAATTATTTTATAAACTGGAACACTCACCTACTATGTCTGAAAATGGGTATGCTGTGAATGAATAAACACCAATGAATAAAAATATTCCCACCTCCAAAATAAGCAATAAAATATCTGTGGAACACGTCAGTGGACATATCAGTAGACTGTGGTTAAAATTTAATATCCAATATCAAATGTTAAAAATTCTTCTATCTATTCCTATCATGCAATCACCCATCCAGTTTTCTGTGACTGAATTTCTGAATGGGATCTCACGAAGAATGCAGAAAGTTACTGAGTTCATCTGTCCTGCAAAGGGCTTTTGAAAACTCTACACTTGGAGTATGCATTAAAAGATCAAGAACAATTTATGCAATATAATAAATGAGATCACTCAAACCTACCCTGATTAGGAAAACATATCGAATTTTGTAAAAACCTGTCCAAAATCTAAAGTTTTTCTCTGAAGCCTCCTCTAATTTTAATAAGGTCTTCTATACTTATAACCGTATACCTTTACTGCTTAGGACATTTATAATGATGACAAGAGTGCAGATGATGCAGACAGACATGATCAAAGGTCTAAAGTTGCTTGTAAATGAAACCAGAGGCAGCTTTGTGGGTGCAGAGAACAAAAGATGTGCAGCCCCTGCACTTGTTATAGTTGTGTGAGAAAAATTTTGTATGTGAATGGGATGAGATTCCTGGCACAAAAAAAGTCTTTGGCTTGTGTCACCTTCAGATAAAAGCAAAAAATTTCTTGGTGGTTCATTTTTATTCAGTTTATACAGCTTGCAACCCTAATTACTTATCTGCAAACTTCTGCTTGCACTGAACGAGTGGCAGAATGTAATAATATCTCTGCTGAAGAAAACAGGACCACAGATTATGGTGTTATTAGTTCTTAGTTATTAGTGCAGAATCATGTTAAGTGTTACTGTCATCAATCTTTATGGGGTTTTGTTCAGATCATAGACAGTATTTTAAAAAGCAAATATTTCCTTTCATATTTCTCTGCATACATGGAGCTAACATTCTTTGCATCACAACAGAACTTCTTGGGAAAGCTCACAGGTTTGGGGTTTTGTCCTTTGTCCTCTTTTGATTCCTTCATTGTAGCCTGTGATCAGCAAGAGATAAGGAAGCCATTTATCAGCAACCCAGTACTGAGTTCAGCATGGATCAATACACTCTCAGATACTTCTCTGAGCTTGCAAGATGATGCTTATCAATCTCTCTGCTGTGGTATTTATAATCAAGCACTACAGGTAGTCGAAAGTTTACATCTATAATTCACTACGTTCCTCCATTTGTTGATATGGTCTCTTGCTGCAGATTTCTAAAATCTTGCTAATCTTCCTTTAATTAATTTCTAAAAGAACACTTGCTCATCTTTCTTCCCATTCTTAAATTTTCAATATTTTTAATGTCCTTAATGGGTAGGACATTGGAAATAAAATACACTGGCAAAGCTGCTCTCTGATTCAATCACACGACAATCCTTGTGCCATACCTTGAATCCTACAGAAGACATATATAAAGTTATCACATTTCTTTGTACAGTCCTAAGCTTACACTTGCAGCTTCTGTGTAATTTATTTTAATAACATAGGGGTATAACAAAATGCAAAGAGTTATGAAAATGCTGACACAGAAAGCAACTGGAAGGAATTTTGCACATCTATTTCACACATCTTCAAAAACTTTGTGGTTTCTCTTTTTCACTACATTGGCACACACTCAGTGATTAAAAGGGTAATGCTTCCAGGAAGGGTGAGTAAATGGAAACTCCAGCTGAGAAGGAAAAGAAAGAAGAACATATTTGATTTTGCTACAGACCATCCAGCAAAAATCACAATGCAATCTGGTAGAGACAGAAGACTTCTGTTTCTTTTTCTGAAAAATGTAACAGGCATTTACCCAATGTCCTTTACTGTTTCTTGAGATTTGGATAGCCAGCTTGAGATAACCACAAACAAGAACCAAATTGTTCATTAGAACTTTGCATAAAAACTTATTTTATCTTTGCATTATACACTACTGATACAAATAATGGAGCTAGTTTGGCTAGAGGAACTGCAATCCTATCAATCTTGGAGGAATGTTCTCTCTTTTATTTGAAATAAGTGAAAACAACATACAGATGTTAACAACAGTACCTTCTTTCAAATCAAGGACAAAAGAGATAAATCATTATCTGTACCTCAAGTGCCCCTTGTTGCAAGGTGATGAGCACCACCTAAACAATGCTACACCATCTGTTAAAATGATTGAGAACTGACACCATTGGAGACCACAAAAGATTGCATGCTTGTGATGGTGATGCTATTAAAAAGACAATAAAAAATGGAAATTTAAAACAACCTTTAATGCAAAATACTGGTTCTATAAAGTAATTATTACAGCTGTCAAAATGCATTGAGAAAGAATTATTGTTTATAAAGTATTTCCATAGTGTCTGTAATGAGGTTCTCAGTAATTTGAAACACCATCAGAGCCTTCTTTGGGTATTCAAACTGGCCTTAAATTACTTATGAAGTTTTGCATATGATTTCATCTGAAAACACATAGTGTCTAAGAAAAAGACTGGCAATGCTGGCTCTGGAATTATATATTCCATTTCTACCCATATGCTGCTGCTTGTGTGCCTACAAGCAAATTACTAACCTTTCTGACCTGAAGTCGTCATTGAACTTCATCTAATTAATGGTGATGTTGTGAGCATTAGTAAACCTGCACTGTCTCTGGAGAGTCTCAGCCTTTCAGTCTCAGCCTTTCAGTCTCAGCCTTGCTAAACAAATGTAAAGCATTGCATTCATATTTTCTTCCATATAATTGTAAAATGTGTAACTTATTTTGCAGACATACTAAGGTGCTTCATTATTTTTTTCCCCAGGAGACATCAAATGGATTAGTGGAAGTAGGTGTATACATCTGGCCATAAAAGGTCAAAACACACCCCTTTGCATCCACAACTTTTTAAATTAAGAGCAAGCTGATCCCAGGTATCATTACTATCAGTAATTCTCTGATAGGTGCATACATTTTGGGGTGGGGGGGGAGGAACCTGGAAATGTTAGTTACAATTTCAGCCATGTCTGTGCTGATTGTGTTGGACTGCCACAGTGGAGAAATGGGACTGTACTGCTAATCAGGTAGATAGGTCCTCAGCAATTACAACGATACTCTTCTAAATATCTGAACTATCAATCACCAATGAAAGCAAAGGGGTGCCTTGATGGTACAGAAGAATCCTGTTACAAATGTTGGAAACAAAATCATTAATAACACACAAATCAATTTCTGCTCCTGCTTCCGGCTCAATCAGTAATGTCATAGCAGAGAACGGGGAAAAGGAGAAGCCAGTAGCTGACACTTGATTTCTAAAAATATAATTTAATGTCTTCTTTCAAGTTAAACTAAACAGTAGCATGGTCTGAAGTGCTCAACAGAAGAGACTACATCGAACAAGAAGCAACAACAGGTATAGAACAAAAGGGGAAAGTCAGGATTGGTATGAAGAAAAAGGGGACTAGTTGCAAAGGGCGAAGAGGGACATTTCTTACAAAATCTTCCAAAGTGTGACTTTTTTTAATCCATTAACTTCTGGAAATAAATAATGGCTTAACATTCTATTCAAATGAAATTAAGGCAAAATTGTGAAAGACAACTTCTGCTGTTATGACCAAGAGACCAAACCAGAATCTAGAAATGAATGTTTCGTATGCAAGTGCATTGAGTACTTCCTAAATTACAAATGCTAAGAAATGAAGAAGCATTCTTGCTAAAGACATGGAGTTGTCACCCCAAGTTCATTTAAGAAATGCAAGTAAACTTGAACTCTGGCCAGTTTTTTTTTCCCTTGTGCCATTTCAGTTAAACATTCAGTGGTTTTCATGTTTCAGTTGCATGAACAAATCTCCTGAATATATCAGTATTTCATTTTGAAATATAGTCATCTGGTAATAGTTCAACTTGAATTTACTGGGCTATACTCGAAGTCTTTATTTCGGTTTAGCATAAATGTTTGTCAGTCTTTTTATTATACACCTGAGAACACCCAGCAGACACACTGAGAGTCCTAATTCTCTACCGCTGTTTAGTAGAGTCTCCTCCACCTGCAGAAAAATCATCACGAAGTAGGAGGTAGTCCTTGTTCCTACTTCTCAGTCACCTAAATGAGAGATGAATGGTAGGGAGAGAAGTAGGAAATCAAGTTCCGCATCTTCAATTTAAAAGCGTTAACTAGCCTAAAATTGCTTAGATTATTTGTAATTGTTATGGTATTAGAATCCCTATCAGCTGACTCTTTTGCTCCTTTTTTGTCAACATACTTCATTACACATTCTTCCTGAGTGTCTTCCAGCCAATCTTCACGTCTAATCACCGTAAGCCAGAAATAAGGCAGATTGCGGATGTTGATTCCAACATCCTTGGTCACAGGAATATGTCTTTCTTGCTGTTAAAAAGTAATTGAATTGAAAGCCTCGATCAAGGATTAGGGAACGATTAGAACCGGGAGCAGACGGCTTGCTGCCCTGAAACCCTGCTGCCAGGAGGGGGAACCTGCTGCACTTCCTTGAAAGCCAGACTTAAACTGAGAACAGAAACATGTTCACGTAGCTATCCGGCACAAATAAGTTAAAAAAAAAAAAAAAATCAGTATTAAAGGCAAGGGGAAGATTAACGAAGGGAGGATTAAACCTTTCCAAGACCTTGCAAATTACATATGTTACATGTCAGAGAGTGAGCAGAAGGCTGCTTCTGCTTTGTGCCATCCTCCTGTCACAGGTTGCTGATATATTTGTACTTGAGTAAAGCTTCCTAACTTTATGGCTTAATGATTATCGACTAAAGATTTCAGAAACTTGTTTCAAAAATCCCGATTTTTAAGGTAATTCCGCGACAGTCTTCAGGTCCATGTGGCTTTGAAGAGGTGCGTTTCTGGTTTTTCTCCCTCCCCTTTTTACATTGCAGAAAACCAGTGACACTAAAACACAGGAACACAACCTTGCACCGTCTTTGTGTGACACCAGCGGGCCACCGCGGCACCGGGAACTGCGCAGCGCCCTGCACGGGTCCTGCGACCCTACGATTCCCATTTCCATTGCTGATGCGCTGCACTGAGCCTCGCCAGGCTGCTGTGGAAACCCAGAGCCCTGGAAATCCAGTCGGCCCACAGTGAGCAAACACTCCCCAAAGCGGGGCCGAAGCGAGCGTTCATATCGTTGCTGTAGCTGTCACCGCACACAAGTGCCCCTGAGCAGACCCTACAGACGGAGCTGATGTCCGGGCTACTGTGGACAGCGGGGAAGGGACCACGTCCGGCCCGGCGGGCTCGTCCCGCAGCCGCAGCCGCGCGATCCCGCCGGACACGTCCGCGCCGCCTCCCAGCGCCCCGCCGTGACGCCGCCAGGCGCCGTCGGGAGCATCCCAGTCACCGCCTACATTGCCCGGCAGCCCCGCGGCCCGCGGGAAGTGGCGTCCGGCCGCATCCGGGAGTGGGGATCTGCCGGAGCGTGTTCCGTGCCCGGTGTGGCGCTTGCGGTGGGTCGCGGCCGGGCCGGGAGCAGCGGCTAGGCAGGCGGCGGCTGCGGTCGCCGGTGCCCCACACACTGAGGCGCTTCTCTCCCCGCAGGTGCGGCCATGGCGGACTCCACGCAGAACGGGCCCATGCCCGGCGGGGCCGGCGGCGGGGCCGTGGTAAGGAGCTGGCGGGCCTGGCGGGCCCGGGCCGGCCGCGGTGCTGCTCCGGCGGCGGGGGGGTCCTGCGGGAATGGCAGCGAGGCACTGCTCGCCCGGGTGCGGGCAGGGGTGAGCGGCTTTCGCTTTCCGATTGAAAGCGTGCTGTTAGTGTGCCACCGCTCTTGAAAATGGCTGAATTGAAAGTAATTCAGTGTGGTAGCATCTGTATTTCACAGAATCATAGAGTATGCTGAGTTGAAAGGGACACACAAAAATCATCGAGTCCTGCGCAGGACACCCCACGAGTCACACTGTGTGCCTGAGAGCATTGTCCAAACGCTTGAACTTTGTCAGGCTTGGTGCTGTGACCTGAAGGGCCTGTTCCAGTGCCCAACCACCCTCTGGGTGAAAAACCTTTTCCTGGTAATCTAACCTAGCCTTGACACAGCTTCATGCCGTTTCTGTAGTTATATTGTGCAAGTAAGATACAACATCATATTATGAAGATGCTTGTAGATTTCTGGTCATTTCCATAGAGGTGCACTAGGAATATAGAGGAAAGGAGGAATCTTTAAAAGCTGGTCACAATTTGGAAAAAAAAATGAACTCTTTCAGATGGAAGAAGGCTGTTGTTTTGACTCTGATGCACATATAGCCAAAAGCATTCTGTGTTTCATTAGAGCCTTTCTGGTTCTTTGCCTGTACCAAGACTGAGGAGAGCTGTGGTTAGGAAGAGCTCAACAAGAGAAGTGCAAGATAACTGTGAATAGTTTTCTGCTTTTTCAAGGCCAGGAATATGTAAGCCAAAACAATGCCACTTTCCTTGTAATGTAGTTATGCTAACTCTACCTGACCCTGTATTTTTGCCCCCTCACTAAGAACTGTGGAGATTTAGCTCCAGGTGTGTGCAGTGTATTCTAAAAGAAACCGTGAAGCAAAAGTCAGTCGGGTCTAGAGATCCTACATGATAACATTTATGAAGCTGGCTTTTTAGTGAGGCATGTTTGGATAGAAAAACTACTTTTCTAGAAGTTCTTACCACTGTATTTGATTGTAATGTATAAGGGTGCCTCTTGGTTCTGAGGAAGCCTAGCTATTTTTGATCTGGCTAGTAACGTATAAACTAAGTATCACAGCCTAGAAAAAACCCTTTCTGCTTCAAGCTATCATTTGCTTATATTTGAGGTTGGAGAAAGACTTGCAATTTCATAGGGTTGGGAAGAATGTTCATCGTATGTAAATATTAAGATACCAACTTCTGTTGGGGCTGGT
>WAAG01010058.1:206-12706 GCA_013390105.1 Tichodroma muraria | reverse complement strand
ACATGGGAAGAGTTTCCCAAAGGTTTAATAACCTTTTCAAAAACCTTTAAAGTGAAGCAGCAGGCGAAATCACCATCAAGTCAAAGCCCTTGTTAGTGACAACAGTCATCACCACATGGAGAACAGTTTTATCCCATAACCTCATGTTAGGAAACCACAACTCCCTAGTATGCTGAGGAAATGCATATTAGAAAGTGGAATGATTAACATGGTACCAGTTGTTGTGTAAAGTGTTATATATTCTAAATGCTTTAATAGAAATGTAGAAAAGGTATTGTTATAAAAATCATATGTTTCACTGGGAGCATATCTGGTGCATTCTTAAACAAAAGTAATAATCTTTTAATATTTTCTGGCAGTATGGTACCATGTCACATTAATAGCATATTGTGAATAGTCAAAGCAAATGAATGGATACAATGAGTTTTACAGCTCGCCTTCCAGAAGTAAAAGCAATGCATACACCAAGGAGTTGTGGGTAGCAAGAAAATGAGATTGTCCTGCTGATTGGATGCAGACAAGCAATGAGTAATTCAAGAGCTCACAGTCAAACAAACTGCTTGTGGCACTACTACTTGTACCCAATTACCAATTCAGAGAGAAAATAAAAAGCAGTTTCAGTAGAGTCAGGGTGGGAAATCTCCAATTAGCACCAATTAGCGAAGTTGCTTCCTACAGCGGAATTCTGGGGACATAAGAAAAAAAAAATAATCTCCCAGAATGCCTGGTTGAAGCATTTATTTACCAGGTGATGGAACTCCTGAAGAATAACTTGATGAGGATTTGCGCCTGTGGGACTTGAATACAGATACTACTTGGAACTTGCCTGCTCGATTTGACTGGTCAATCATAGGCTGTACTATTCTTCTTCTGGCATTAATAAACCTGTAACAGAATACAAAGAATAGAAGTCCTTTCATCAGCTTGCTTCTCTGTTTGGAGAACACCTCTGCTTTAAAAGTGACAGGATTTTAGAGTGCTGTGGAAATGTGTTTTGCTTCACGTTGATTTTTTAAAAGAGTATAATTTCACTTTAAAGGATTTTCCTCTAAGTGCTCAGAAGTTCTAACTGGTAACACGCTTATCTTACTAGCCAGCTTAAAGCTGGATTTGCCAGAAGGCTTTGAACAAGTAAATGCGACCGAAAACTTGTGTTAAAAGACAATTGTTTCTTTAACTTCTTCTAAGTGGCTCAGATCCTGGTTAAAGTTCACAGGCAGAGAGACTTTCTTTTCCCCTTTCCAACTTAGGGATCCAGCTCTCCTTGCAGCTGGCCATAAATGAGGACCAGGCTTTGCCACTCCGTGCTTTCACAAGGTATCCTTAGGTCAGCAAAGCCATCAATTAGGCTGTCTGAAGTTTTATCACCAGCGCAGCAGCAATAAGTGCCGGCCCAGAAAGACTTCTGCTCTTCTACAACTCCTGCAGTTGGAGCCTGTAAAGGCGAGGGTCGTTTGGAGGTCAGTGCCAGCTGGGGGCCACCTCTGTGTCCAAGCGGGGACACCCCGTGCAAGGCGACCGCCCGCCTGCCCTCAACTCAGGCACCTTTCAACTCGTTAGAAAGCTCCAGTCACAGGTACATGTGGTTAATATTAGGCCCAAAATAACCTTCTTTTTTTTTATCTCAAACTGGGGTGGTTGCCGAGGCTTTTGAGCGCTGGTAAAGGCAGTTAGTTGCCTGTGGAGCCTGGATTTAATTTTGCTAGTAATCCAAAAATAAGTGCTTGCATATTTCTTATTAGCTTAATGCGCAGCAATCCACATCAGTACAAGCTAAGCTAAATTAATTTCCCTAAAATAATTTCAAAACTTGCCTATTCACAAAATATCTTTGAAAACGGCAATTTTCTATCACTCGGGAGCCACACTTGTTTTTGTCCCTTCTCTTTGTGTTAGAGAACACTTTGGAGCTTTCGTGCAGGTTTTGTGTGCTATTTCACAGCTCAGGCTTTCGCCTGGTGACCCTTAAGGAGTGCTAATGAAGTTGAATACTAGCGTTTAATCCTCTTCAGAAATACTAACATGCCCATCATCCAAAACAGCCTCCAATAATTGCCATTGGGCCCGATCCAACGCCTAGCAAAGTCTTTCAGTCAGTTAACTGAAAACTTAGTTCATCTGCTCATTTAGTAAATTGCTAGCCTTTATATAGCATCAACTCCGCAGGGCCTTTTGTCATGCTTCCCTCACTCCCTCCCACCCTCTGGTTAAATTCCTTCGCAGATAATAAAGGACGGTGGCACACCTTCCATTGCATCTTCTGTAATCGCAGTGGTGGAAATTTCATTAGACAGATGCATAAATGCTACAAGTAACACTAAAGGGCTCTTTTGCATCTTTCTGTTTGCATCCAAAAGACATTCTTTATTCTCTAGGAAAAGTATCATTCAGTTGTCAGAAATGTCATCCTGCCTCAGAATTAGTCATGACTTCAGCTATTAAAAAAAACCCTCAGACACAGTCAATATATTTGTTTATTCCCTTCTGACTGTGGCACAGTGAAGGCATCACTGCCAGTCCTGTGATTTTGAAGTGTGTTTCCGTCCACAGAGACAAAGGTCCCCGATAGGACTTATTTGCTGAGTTACTTCCCAGTAATGTTGCTGCGCTGACCAAATGGAGCCTGACCTGAACCTCCTCCATCCAGCACGCCTTTTATCAGCTAAAGTTAAGGCCAATAGAGATTAACAGGAAAGCCTGATAAGACTGTTTTCTCTTCTCCTATGAGCTTCTAATGGTGTATACAGATGGCAAGGTTTTAGAGAATGGAATGAACACTTATTTAGGCCTGTAAAAAATCACAGAAACACCCCCCCCCACACGCACACACTTTCCATCTTACTAACCCCTTTTCTTCAATCAGGCCACTCTTCAGGAAAACCAAATTGGTCTTTTGGTTTTTTTATTTAAACCCCAACCACTTTTATTATTTACATCTGGTGGTCCCCTTATTTATGTCCCTCTCCACTTCCCAGCACACACACCCCTCCTCACAGGGCTGCGAAGCATTATGGGCCTTGGCTCTCAGCAGGAGAACTCCACACTGTCTTCAAACAAATAATTAAGGGGAAGGTTAAAGGTTCACCCAGAGGTCATATCTTTGGATACTCCTCAGAAAGTTTACATTAGTAAGAAATGGGTGCTCTCTGAAGTGGTCCTTCAATAGGCTCGCACAACAAGGCAGAGCATTAAGAAAATTGTACATCCTTAAGGGTTTCAGGTAACATCTGCTTTACCTCTGAGCACAGAGATTGGGATACTGTGCTCCAGCCTTACATATTCGACAGTCTCCGCAGACTAAGCCTTTGAGATGGGTGTTGAAAACCCCATCTTGCCCAGCCATTCACTCCCAGAGGAGCGTGGCCTTATTTTATCCCGTTATCATTGATGAGAATAAAGCCAGTCTTTCACTGCAAACTCTACATAGAGGCAATTCACTAGTTGTTTTTGAAATGGGAGTTCAAGCCCTAAAAGTGAGTCCTCCATATTTGTTTTCCTACACACACACACACACAAAAAAAAAAAAAAAAAAAAAAAAAAACAATTTGTCCAGTTAAAACTTAGTGAAAAATAGCTCTTGGGTTTGATTTCTGATTTCATTATTTCTCCATTTTTCTTTTGCACATCTGCATAACAGCAGGTGCAAGCAAGGTCCTCTAGACCAGCAACAACTTCATCTAGAGAGAAGATACACTGATGTATACTTGGAAAGATATAGGAGAACAGGCTTTAGGCATCCAGGTAATTTTGAAAAATGACACCTGAGATTATTTATATTTGCAAGATTGCAGGTGCAAAACAGACATACATTTCAGGTGAAGCTAAAAATCGAATCCTAGTTTCACTAGCAGTAGCTACATCATATAATGCATCAGCGCAATTGGTAGACAAGGGCATGGAACGCAGTGTTTGTGCATTATTATTTATTCCTTATACCGCCCCATAAATATGCACAGTGCATAACAGAGACGTAGAAAACACAGTCCCTGCCCTAGCCTTTACATTTTTTGAGGGCTGTTTTTGAATCCCTCGGAGAGCCATATCCAGGGCCAAAGTAAAGCAAAACAAAGCCTTTTGCTCAGCACTTCAGTTTGTGTTGCAGAAACACTCTGATGTTATTTAGGCACAAATGTCTTCAAAACGCATTAAGAGACAGGTGAAAAAAGATAACACCAATGTCACTGTTTTCAGCATTATTTGGAACCCTATAAAAGAAGAATTCACAGCTCTGCTCCTGACACTAATTGCTTACCTTGTTCATACCCTTCACCCAGAGGCCAAAGATTGAATGGCCTGAAAAGATGAGTAAAATCTATCAAAAAGACATGGACTTCTTTGTTACTCTGCTGTTAATAGTAATTCCTATTATTTGGATGATAGCAGCAGTTAGAGGACCCAATGAAGCTCAGTCTTACTCCACCCCATGCCTCACCAGCACACTGTCCAAGAGAACTCAGAGTCTGAACAGATTTCCAGGCAAAGCCTGAGGGAGAGGAGAGACACCTTCTCCCTGTTTGCTGAGGGGAGCAGAGACAGAAGGAGATTAAGTGACAAGGCCAAAGTCATACAAGAGATCTTTGGCAGAGCCACACACCCAACATAGATTTCCTCAGTCCTCTTTCAGCACTCCTACAATCTGCTATCCATATGCTATCTTTCCTTTGTTCCCCCAGCTTAACAGTCAGGCACACTGGCAGGGGACTGCAAAGAGAGCTCACATTGCCACTGTTTGTGCCTTACCTGCTGCGTAGATAAAGAGGGGTCATCAGCCTCCGGGGCTGTGAGGCAATACCTTCACAAACTCTACATTCATATGGTACTTGGTCTTCATTCCAGAATGATAAATGAGGTGTGTAATGTTGAGAAATACGTGGCATTGACATAGCAGGTTCAATAAAAAACTCACTTCCAGCATTTTGCAAATGATAGATTACCAGCCTTGCTTATTCATACAATAGCCATTTGAATCAAAAGGGTTTTTGCATCTTGTATTTGTTCTTTAATTGCTAGCTAAAGCAGACACATCTATTTCCTATAGACAGAGTCTTTCTCACACAAGTAGTTCTGGTTACTTTTGCGGGACAGTTTATGAAAGCACAAATGAACAAGATGTGGCTCAAAATGTACAACAATATGCACTTTTAAAGGAAGTGATTTCACTTTTATCTGCTTATAGCAAAACCCAATAGAGCAGTAAAGGTGCACTAGTGAATATTCAATGTAGTCTGGTGATTTGGTAGCACTAGTCCTAATTGGTTCCTAGCATTGATAATTAGCATGATAATATAATCTAAATATATGCATTTAATCACATCTCTTAAAATAGAGACTTGGTTTTCTTTGTCCAAAATAAATATGCATTCTGTACTTCATAGGAAGCCCTGTAATTAATCTTCTTTATATAGTTATCATATTTTAAGTCATATCAAATGACATTAAACTCAAATTTGCATAATATGTGTTATTCTTATAATAAAATATTGTTCTGATAAAGTCATAGAGATATATTTCTGCAAAGTGCAAAGAGAATAAATAGCAAATAGTGATGTCTTCATCTGCTTCTTCAAATCTGGCACACTCAAAAATCATTTTGTTGTTATTTCCACTGTCTTTTTTAGACATATCGTACATATATTTTGAAACACCATGACCACACCATAACTGAATCTACTTAAGATTAGTTCTTGGAATGAACTGTTAGTGACTGTACTGATTGGCAATCAGAATTAGAAACATCTCCAGCTTTACTTTATGGTTATCATGGAAAATTCACTTTAAGTATAGAGGGTCACAACAGGTCTTGTTTCAGGGGGTTGAAGTACATGAATGCTTAGGAAACTCTAACTAGTTCCCAACTGAGGGCCTAATCTGAACCCAAGCAGAGAGTGATATTTAACTCCCATCACTTGTCTGTATGTCTAATATCTTCTCTGAGATGAATTGGTTCCAAACCAAACCGCTCCTGCCCCAGCAGCATAGACTGCTCCCCATGAGAAACTGAGGAACAACATGGAGCCACCATGTACAATGCAAAACTTCAGTGTCAGTCTTCAATCTGGATTTCCATTTAAAATATCCATCCCAGAAAACGGCTTGCTAAAATATTGAATTTATTTAACAAACCAGCCACCGCATAAATCGGTTCTCAATTCTTTATGTAAAAACCAGAGAAATAAACAAATTTGTGAGATGAATTCACAATCAGTTCTTTAAAAGGATTAATGACAAGGAAAGCTTTGACTCAGTTTTAGTCCAAGACATTTCTGCTCTTAGACTTGAAAGGGACAGAAGTACTGAATGAACATTGTCACAGACTTAATCACAGAAATAATAAAAATACAATAAGTAACAACAATAGCAACACTAATTTGGGGTTAGAATTGTTTGCTATCATCTGAATAAAAAAAATAATTTTTAAAAATTTTTAAGTGCCTAGGGGAGCAATCTTGGAAGATTTTTCAAGAACCTGCCAAATGTAGATGAGAAGCTCAACTTATTAAACCTACATAAATGGGAACTGAGCTTGAGGAATAAATGGGGTCTGAGCACCTGCTTCAATGTTTTTGCTGAGTAAGAGTCTAAGAATGCATTCTAAAAAGTAATCCAAATGTTTTCACCTTGGACGGGGAAATAAATCCTTGCCTAAATGATATTTCAGTATTTGGACTATGAACATGTCAGTGTTTAGCTCAAGTGCATATGCTACACTGATCCCTTGTTGCCCAAGAATGCCCTAATTTTGAAGGGAAAATAACCAATGAAAGAGTTACAAAATATGTTTTCCTAAGTAACCTAGAAAATTACTTCTTTCCCAAGCAGAAAAAATAATTTTAGAAATCGTGAGCTGCTCAGAGCAGTCTGAAAGAATGCATTAGAAAGACTAATTTGCAGAAACACTTTTATCGATATCCACCCCCTGCCTTTACAGCAGTCTTTGTCTATCACCTAAACTTTTATCTGAGCAAGTAAAATCTATTTATCTTAGTTTATTTAAATTCTCCCTCCACTATGTATTCTAAACTGACAGAATTAGGTTTAGGCAGTATGTGTATGTACGAAAATAGTTGAAAAAGCCCTTGTTTATGCTTCGCTGAATCTATGCCACACCTGGTTACCAACTCATATTTGCAGCATTCCTTATAGGAAATTTAAAGAGCTGAGTTAGTCACCTGGAAATAAGCCATCTAAATAAGGCTTCCCTAAGTCATGAATATTGAGAAATGGAGTCAGTTATCCAATTGCTTTTGAGAGGAAGCGGGAGAGAGAGGCTGGTCTAATCCCTGGCAAAGCTTCACCTAGTTTTGGACAGCCTTGCTAGAGAAGGGGGGTTAAGGGCTTTTTACACCGACTTCCTAAAGCTTATTCAGACATTTCACATCTGTCAAAGGTGTGATTCAAAGGACCTAAGTCACCATCCATGTTTGGTGAAGACTCCAGAAGATGACAGAGAACAACTTGGCTGGATGCCTGAGGTAGTCTGAGGAAGGTGCTAACCATCCCAAAGACTTCTGCCGCATCTTCTATGCTTATGCTGGACCTCCTAAAAATGCCTCGTGCCATTTGGAGCTGCGAATTGTTGGAAATCATGATTTTGCTCGTCCTGTAACTGCGAGACTGTCCTAAAAAAATCAGAAATTTAAACAGTGCTCTTCCCACTGTTTACTTTGTGAGTTTTTCAATCACTGTGCCACATTTTTAAAACACTCTTCTCAGCCACAAAATCTAGAAACTTACTCGAAAAGATTCTCACATAGCCATTGTCTCCTGGAGCTGGGACCTTAGAGCTAACATGAAATAACTTGAGCCTTGCGATAAAATCATGAGAATTGGCAAGACGGGCATTATTCACCTCAGACGAAAATCCTCCGCGTTAAACGCGTAACTCCCGGTTACCAGATCACTCCTTGGGAGAGCGGAGAAAAGATTTGGCTCTGCCGAGGAAAGCCCCGGTGGCTGTCACGGGGAGCACCTGCACTGCAGCACAAACCGGGGGAGCCGCCCTGCCTTCGCCCCGGGGCAGGGGTTTGTGCGCGGGGCCTTCCCCGGCAGGGAAGGAGAGGCCCCGGCCGCAGCTGAACCACGGGGTTCCCCACGAACCCGGCACCCCGCAGCCCCGCCGGCCGCGCCCCGCAGCCCTCACGGCCCCGCGCCAAGGCCGCATCCAGCCCTTCCTTGGGGTGGGCAGCAGCAGCGCCGGCCAGGGGAGCGCTATCGCTCCCGGCCGCAGAACTGGGCTGGCCTCGAGGTCCAGCCTGGGTGGCCCCAGGGGAGGCCTCCCGCTGTGCAGCAGGGCGCCATGAGGTGGGGCCAGAGCACCGCTGCCGGGCCGGGGGTGCCGCTGCCCCCGCGGAGCCGGGCCCCGCCGNCCGCGGGTGGGCACGGGTTGCCTCACGGGCTCCCAGCAAACCTCAGCCGGACTGGAAAAGTATCATCCCTTATTCCCCCTTGGCTCCTGGTGGGAAACAAGCGCCTTTTGGTGCATGCCACCTGAAACCACGGCACACACGCCGGAGGAGGCTGTTCCTCTTTCGACAGTGCCATCAGGTTGCTCATATATGGTTTTTTACTATGCACCGTAAAAATGATCTTTTAAAGATACTTGAAAGGAAGGGAGGAGACAAACAGACACACTTCCTTAGCTATTCATATCTTACAGATAAAATGTAAAGTCAATAGACACAAGCCATAGCATTTAACCTCATCCTGTACTTGATTTATTGTAGATGGGAATCAACTAGAAACTGAATCACTTTGAAATTTTTACTACTGACATTAAAATTCCATGTTTGTATACATACATCTTGTGGAGATGCTAAATACAATTTTAGCCAATTTGGCATGCACTTTGATTTGCTAGCACTTAGAAGTTCATGTTAAAGGTAGACAACAAACCTCTAAAATCTTAAGTAATTCATGCATTTAGAGATGTGTTAATTTGTCATCTTAAACTCCTAGGAAAAGATTTTCAAAACTAGAGTCTAACAGTCTTGAAAATGCAATCAGTAGTTGAGCGACTTCATTTTAGGTAACTTTAAAAGAACTCAAACAAGGTGTAGTTTTTGAATAATACCACATTCGAGGATTTTACACCTATTTTTATCAATATTTAACGTAACAATTTTTTTAATCAATTCTAAATTGACCGAAAAGGAGAGTTGTCAACAAATTTAACATTTGTTTAACTTCCCTGATCAAATAAGATTAAGGTACTAATTCTCCCTTTTACAGTTTCAGTGGAAACTACCTAAGTAGCAACTTGCCAAAAATGCATAAAGGTGTTTAGCAATTATGTAGTGGGTATGTTTGAAGAGATCAAGGTGCACTCACATGTCCTGTGCTATGGGTATCTCTGATTAGCTTGTCATCTATTCTGAAGAAGATGTAGCCCAACTCTCCTATACTATGTAACAGGCCAGCTGTTAGCTGTCTGTCAAGCACCTAAAGTGGACAAGTAGTCCAGGAGCAAAAATGTCACTCCTTTGATCTGGCAAGGAGCAGCTGCTGATTTATAGAGTAGGACTTTGTTCTTCCGTTCTATTTTACTTTCTTTCCTAAGGCAGAACCACAAAATCCAGCAGAAAAAAAAAAAAGTGCCATTCTCTGCAACATCAACAAGCTCTGACAACTGCAACAGGGTTTTTCTTGGCCCTAACAAAGCTCTCAGGCATCTCCTTTGACGCTCACCTTTTTTTTCCTTCTTCTTTTTGCAATGCGGTAGTTATTGTTTAATTCAGCTTCTGTAAATGGAATGGACTGTGGCCAGCAAGCCTGGGGCATAAACACACCTGTATGAAAGAAGCCTTATTGTAGCAACCATCTACAACCAACCTGCACATGCACTACCAGTTCGTGAGTTCAGAAGGAATGTTCCATTTTCCCTAACAGAAAATTTTGCCTTAAGATAACTATTTTTTGTGCCCACTGTCCTGTCTTGACCATGAAGCTTGTACACTTTTTTATTGTTATTAAAATCTGAAGGGGAAAAAAAAGTGTATTTTTCTACCTGTCAACCAGGGAATGTCAAGAAATTGGATCCAAAGAGCCCACTTTAAAAAAAACACAGCCAAAATATATTTATAGAAACACACCCCTGAAAGTTTGAAAACTAGGATCCTAAAGATGTCTGCTCTGTTTCAGACATAGTGATGCAGTTGCAAGAACCTCTAGCTTATACTGCTGCAGATTCTCCTCAAAGAAAGCATTTGGCAAAACAAGAACTCAATAAGAAATAGCTTTTGATGCAACTAACCGGACTGCAGCACTGCCAGCTCAGAGTCATTCTCTTAAAGGTGCTGAGCAGATTCCGTGAGGTGATCTGTTACCACACAGGCTGTTGAAGGCCTGCCTCACCTACTGGTACAGTAAGAGAGTTTTCCTTTATTTCCCTTATTATCTGTTTTCAAGTTTATTAGCTAAAAGCCCAAACCTACAGGGCACAATAAAAGACTGCAGTATAATGCTGCTGAGGAGGAGAGAAGCTGTGTGTTTGACCCTGGTTTGTGTCCACACACACGTTGTGTTCACATTTCTTTATACTGTAACTTTAAAAACAGACAAAAAAGGATTACAAAAACAAAGATGGGAAAAGATGACGGTGGTGGGGGCGACATCATGACTACAAGATCTTTTGCATATATGTTAGCTTGTGGAAATAAATAAGAACTATTACATCCAGAGCCCTAAGGGAGGCAGGAAAATGATGATGTACAGGATAGTATAAAATGATATATTAAAAATTGTGCTGTCAGTGGAACAATAGAATATTAAGCAAAAGTCCATAATAATTGGCAGATATTTAGCTGTAGACATCTTTCTTTGGTTGGTGGGTACTAAAGTATACGTGAGAGGAAAGAGAACTAGTTAGGCAATTAGAAGTAATGGGCATAAATAATACACTATGTATAAATACATCTCCCCCTTTCCCAAGTTATAGCTCCTATCCAGATACACCTAATAACTCTCAGTAAGTCTTACCTACATGCTGATATCCCTTGTGTTTTGCTCTTTGCACTGTCTGGGTACTGGAGATTCTGCTTATGTAAATCTCTCTTTCTGTAGATGCTGATGTTAAATGTTTTCCCTTTAAATTTTACAATACTAGTGGCAAGACTTCATCAAACCAGAGGGTCTTATCTTAGTAGTTATCTTATCTTAATATCTTAGTAGTTAAAGATGTGTCAACACCACATACACCATGAGACTGCAGCCTGCCATATTATGGAATACATGCTTCACAGTGAGGAGCTGGTAGCAGAACAAGTGTGGGACAAGTATATTAAGTATGCTAAAATGAAGAAGTAAATATAGAGATCTTCCCAGTGTCATACTGGTGAAACTTTTGCTATGTCTCCATCTTGTATTCTCTGTATTTTGCTTATCCTATCTTGTATTCTCTGTATTCCACATGAATCAAGGGGAAATGTTCTAAACTTTTTTGAGAGTTTGTTACATATGAGCATGCTTCATGGATGCTTGTGTCTTAGTTGTGAGCCAACCTGGTTTGGAATGGAAAAATTGAAAATCTCCGTGGAGCCATTTCTTCAGCCTATCACTCCATATCCCAGGCTCTCATATTTTCTGACCTTCATCTCTCCAGGGCTCAGTCTTGCTCCCTAGCCTACCTCACTGGCTCCCCAGATGTAATTGCAAAGTACAGCTAGCAAGTCAGTGATAAAGCTTGCTGGTGCTCTGCAAGGGTCCTGGATGCTGGATGGACAGATATGCTGTGATTGAGGACATATATGTGAATGTCATACCATTTCTTGTCTCTGCTGTTTTGAACAAACTTCTGTCTTCTGAACAAGCAAGGACTGAAACCTTGAAGGTTTGCTCTTTCTAAAACATTGGAAAGTTGGGCTCTGACTTCAGTACTCAGCTGGCTTATGAGCAGAGCAGAGCATTGGAGAAGCCTGTCTTCAAGTGCACCATGTTTCAGATGTTGGCTTTCCCAGCTAAAGAGAGATCTTTTAATATATTTTTCTTTCTTCTGTTAAAGGATGGGTAGCTGGAGATGTTTTTTTTAAATGCAGTCATTGACACTTAAATAGCTCATGTGAAAATTAAATCTTACCACAGAAAGAAACTTAAAACATATTTCTTCAGTCAAAACTGGCTAGTTCTGTAATTTGTTCCACTATCCCATGTTTTGCATACAATTGAGATATTTGTCATGAAATGAAACCCAGTCTATATAACCTATCTAATATTTACCTTTCTTTCTTTATGAGAGCTGTTTGGAAACTGTGTGTGATCTTACTTAATTTTAATAACTGGTTGCTGATGGATTTCAATATTAGCTCTGACTGTTCTGACTGATAGGACTTTGAGGCTTAATTTTCAGAATTTCACTAATTGTTCCTACACTGCGTAGGGGTAAAGGCATCTAAGAATATGTGTATAAACCTGCATTTGAGCCCACAAGACTGGTAATGGCAGGGCCATATCCAACAACATTCATCACTTCATCCTGGTCTGGTAAAGTACGCAGATGTATAAGGCAA
>WAAG01010052.1:0-10052 GCA_013390105.1 Tichodroma muraria | reverse complement strand
AAGAGCTGTGTTTATTTCAAAAATAATGAACTGAGTTTGCTACTATGTAATGGTTGAGATATTTATCTATTTCCTACACCAGACTCTCTTCTGTTTGTATCATAATGAAACAATTAATATAAATAGACAGCACTTTGATCTAGAAAAAGTACTTGTTTCAACTTATTGTTGAGTAACTGTTTATTGTTCTTTCATATTTTTGAAATGAAGGACTATCTGTGTTTCTTCATGAAACTCTTCCTGACTTTCTTTAGAATTACGCCTCAAAATGAATATATTTTTCTAGCACAGCATCATGCCAATGAGACACAGGTTATGAAGAATTCTACACTGGTACAAATGCATTTGTAGCTCTTTTCAGCACTCCTGCAGGAAGCAGACAGAGAGATGGAGCTCCAATGTCTTTTCCTGGTCAGTTGCGTGTAACCAAAGCCCAGGTGTCTTGAACTTTGACATCTTGCCTGCTGTTGTGGCAGAAGGAATGTGCTGCATGTCTGACTGAACTGCACTGCCCAGCTTCCCTGGGCCCCAAGGCAGGGGTGTAGAGGGATGGGGATTGTTTGTTCATGAATGAGCACAGCCTGGCTGACCATGGTGTTGGGTACAAAAGGCTTTCTTCTGTGACTACTTCTGGCCTGGGGCTGCTTACCTTGTTCCACTGGACTCTGAATGCAGCCCTCTGTGACATGGGAAATGGAGCTAGGGGGTTGAACAGGGTAGGAAGGAGAAAGGGAGGATGGATTTCTGAATTTCTACACATGGGAGAAAAGGCAAATGTTACTCTTGTTTTGGTGAAGGAGAAAGTAATTTCTGAAGCATGAAATGCAAGCTGAGGCTCTTGTATCATTCTGGGAAAGGGAATAAATTGCTGGAAAGAAACTTAACTTTAAAGAGGTTCCTGATTTTTGAAGATAATGGCTTTCAGAGAATGATTACAGGATCTTGTGTGGAAAGGACTATGAGACCCAACTAAGCAGAAAAATCACAGAAAGTGCTGATAGAAAAGATATGGGCTAGATTAAAAATAAACACTTATTTTTTTCTGGATGATTTTTGCCAACTGCTGGGAGTGGCTCTCTATCCCTGTTGGAAAATATCTCACTGCTCAGTTCTCAACTACTTCATTTTATTCCAGCAGATTTCATTACTTAAGGGCATACATTTGTCTTGGTATATGATTATGCAATGCATTTTCTAGTGGCTAGAAACTAGAAGTAGTATCAAGGTCATACTTGGTAACCAAGGAAATAAGATGCCAAGGTTTATAGATACATCTTTCACCTGCAGAGTTATCTCACGTGGATCAACATAAAATAATGATAATGGCAAAATCTGCAAGAAGTTTGTACCATTGCTGTCACAGGTCTGTGGCTGCATGGAAGATTTCAGCCTCAGCAACCACTGTTACCAGCATCTTCTCCACCATTACACAACACATCCTTCCTTTTGCTCAGACCAGCCTGAGCAAGGTGCTTTGTGAAGAACTGTGTGTGCTATTTGTAGGTAAAGGACTTGCACCGTCTGGTCTCTATTTATAGATAATACAGTTAATCTCATCTTGAAAACAAGGAGAAAAGCAATACAGACAGTGGCAGCTGTGACACTAATATATTATATTTAGCCATTGCATCCTCTTCTAACCTGTTGTTTATTGAATGTCACGACTGCACACAATTAGTCAGTTTTGTCGTTGCTGGCTTGTGTGGTCTCCTATTCTCCGTTCAGCTTTGCAGACTTGTTAATAGTTAACTTGTGGTTTTATTCAGGGAGCTTAACCCAGTTTATTCAAATGTTCTAACTGTATTTAGCTGGGAGTTTTATATTGTTCCAGCTTCATTTCCCACACAGCTGTACGTGCTTCTTGTAGACAAAAGATAAGTACAGTCCTATTTATTTATTGATTATAAGATTCACACTGCTTGGGAACAGGAAGAAAACAGCAGCCTGTGGCAGGTGGAACACTTTTTTCCAATTATAGTTGAGAAGTCTTTATTGTTAGTCCAGTTATACCCATCAGAGCACTCTGGACTGACCTGCCAGTATATCTTGCTTGGAAAGTTACCCCATCTAAGGCTGTGTACTAACAAGATTGTCAATGCACCCAGCATTATGTGTTTCCTTGAGCTAACCACTTGTTAATACTGATTTTTTTTTGCTATGGTAAACACTTCTCTCCTATATATAAGTAATCCAGAGCTGCAGATTAGAATTGACCATGAGACCCATGAGAGAAAACAAATATGGTAAAATCAGCAAATTATCTCTTCCAGAAGGCCATGATTCTACAGCTCCTTGCTCAAAAAAGGCTTGGTCACTATTTTTGTTTTGTCATAGACCAGAAACTTGCTATAAAAACCTCATCCCAAAGCTCATCTATGTATAACACTAGCACATAAATAATATAGGGAAAATGTTTATATCTAGAAGGATGATTCTGTCTTATAGATACTTGAAATGTGAGACAGTAATGGTACTAATAAAGATAACCTTACATGTAGTAATTACAGTTGAGTGTTAAATATTTTTCCTATATTTTCCATTTTTATACTTACATCCTAAAGCCAGATAAAGAATGCTATTTTTTCTTGTAACAGAAATATTTCTTTCTAAACTACAACATGTGACATGATAAGGTGACATTTTAGACTTGGTCTATGTCAGAATGATACCGAAAGAACAGTTAAGACAGCAGCAAGGAGAGATCGTGTTAAAGGCAGCTAACTTCTTTCTGATAAGTAACAAGGAGAGTAGCTCCTGCCAGCTTGTCACTGCAAGAAACAAACCCTATGATCTTAAACAGTTTCCAGTGTCTGTGTTTCAGCAGTGGCTGACAGAGAAACAAATCTGGTTTTTATCGTCCTCGTGCAGGCTGCTGTAACGTCACTGTGGCTAACCTCTGGCTGTGTGAAGGACAGGACATTGCAGCACCCTCAGAGAACATGATAGAGAAAGTCAAGAAATGGGATACCATAAATAGCAAGAGGGAGGAGAAATTAGCTGAAGAAACCTTTTGGAGGAATAGTAACTCTTTTTAGTTTTGTGTCATCTTTTGTGTGTTTAGAAAGCTTGGGTTTTAGTGAAGCTGTATCCAAACAAAACAAACCAACCAAGCAACCAAACAAACAAAACCCCCCAAACCAAAAACAAACAACCAAAACAAAAAAAAAAAAGTTCTCCTCCATGCTGTCCCCAAGAAAAGATCCACAGACATCTTCTGGCCTATGTATACACTAAAATTATTGAGATTGCATCTCAGAATATAGAAGTCTGTTTCCTATTTACCGATGGTGAAATACGAGTGCAGTAAATCATAGATTGAAATTTTTGAAACTTCTCTTGAGTTGAGGAACCAATATTCCCTCACAAAACATCAATGATTAATGTTTACAGTTTATTGACTCAGTTTGTATTTGTCTGTTCTGCACCTTTGTTGATCTGGAACAGTGTCAGCAGAGGGTCTCTTCCCCTTTGCATGAACTGCATCTGAGAAGACTCAAGTCATGCCAGAAAGATTTTATGTCCATTATCAAATCAGTGATGTGTGTTAAAGAATGTTGCACAAATTTCAAAGTGCAAAAACCTTTTAATGATTCACCATGACTCAGAAACCTATGATCCTACAAGCAGCAAATGTATGTGGCAAACAAAGTTGGCCAAATCTTAGAAATACAGATATATTTTTATTTAGACTGGGAAAGACACCATTTTCTGACGTTTCCTGTAAGATGGAATTGTTGAAAAGACAGTCTGCAAATACCAACACATGGGGTTTCTGAAATGAAGTATGACCCCTGGCAGCTGCTGGCTGAAATTGGTGTGGTGCTCACTGGGCTCAGTGCTGCCCACCTCCTGAACAGCAGCTGTGACTTTCACGACTGTGTTAATTTTGCTCAGTGTCTGCTCCCTTCCCAGGTCCGGATTGCTGGGATATGTCTGCCGTCTGGAAGCAGTTTCAGAGTTTCTAGGCCCCCAAGCCAGTTGGCTCCCTTGCTTGCAGAAGCTGCTTGTCTGGCAGTCCCTTGGAATCCCACTCCATGATTCATCGAAGATGCTGATCCCACCCCAGTGCTGGTACCAGCCTGCTCTGATGAAGCCATGTCTTGTTGGAGAGTTCAGAGCCATCTTTGAGTGGTAAGAATGATTAATTGATACTCCCAGAGACACCGATACACAGGCACATCTTTATCATTAGCTCCCTTGCTGTATAATTACCAGACATAATTCAATATTTCTCCCGTGAGCAAAACATTTACCAGTTATGCTCCACCTGCCCCTTTGGCAGTGTCCACAACACAGAATAGCTGAGCAGGCCTGCCAGCCCTTTCCAGCCTTCGTCCTCGTGCCTTGGCACACAGCTGCAAGGCAGAAGTGATCTAATGCCCATTTCCCAATTGTCTTCACACAGTTCATCCTTATGTCAGCCTATCCTTTCCCCATATATGCATCTCTGTCCTTGGCTGCCTGGGCCCACTGCCTTCTGTCACTTCAGTAAGGTGGCAATACTGTATTTCCCACTGCTGCATATGCTCACTTTTCTTCTCATTATCTCCTCCTTCAGTTTACTGAGCTCTCTTCTGCCTTCAAACCTCTTTCTCCATATTGTCTATCACTGGGGAGCCAGAGCTTCCTCTTCCCCTTCCTGCTTCAGAAGTAGACACAGCCTTTTCACATCCTATCTCTTTCTCTCCTGTTTTTCAATAAATCAGTCTCTTCTGCCTTCTTCTCAGGTCTCTTTCTATTAAACACCATCCCAATATGTTTTACTTCCTCTTTCGCCATTTGTCCTGGAGCCATGACAAAGTCAGTTTTCTCTTTGTCTTGCCTCATTCATCTCCTTTCCACTCAATAACCCTAGCTCTACTTCCACTGGGATTTGTTCCACCCAATTTGTCTTATTTCTTAAGGCTTATTTGATTCAGCTATGTGTGTGTTTATGTGAGCATCTAAATCTAATGACCCATTCTTTAACCCATTGGTAAGCTGAAATCTCAGCAATAACAGAGTGAAGATCTTAAAAATACCAACTTCCTGCAGTTTTCATGAAGATTGATGACTGGGTGAAGAAAAAAGATTTGCACTTGCCTTTCCTGATGGAAAGGCTGCAACACGTGCTCCTTCTTCCAGTGAATGTACAATTATTAATTATTATTAATTGTCAACACCAGGAAAAATTTTGCTCAGAGTTTGCATTTTCCTCAATGAGAGAAAGTGTGAAGTCATAAGAAAAAATTTTTAAGAAATCAGACAACAGGAATTTTGTTGCTCACAGATCTGCTCTTTTTTCACTCTTTCACTCAGTGTTTTATTATTTAACTTTGAAGTTTTACTATTTTTTTATTTCATATCTACTTTCAGCTACTTTTATCTTGGTTTTATCAAAACGTCTCATACAAATTTTTAGTCGNTAGATTGAAATTTTTGAAACTTCTCTTGAGTTGAGGAACCAATATTCCCTCACAAAACATCAATGATTAATGTTTACAGTTTATTGACTCAGTTTGTATTTGTCTGTTCTGCACCTTTGTTGATCTGGAACAGTGTCAGCAGAGGGTCTCTTCCCCTTTGCATGAACTGCATCTGAGAAGACTCAAGTCATGCCAGAAAGATTTTATGTCCATTATCAAATCAGTGATGTGTGTTAAAGAATGTTGCACAAATTTCAAAGTGCAAAAACCTTTTAATGATTCACCATGACTCAGAAACCTATGATCCTACAAGCAGCAAATGTATGTGGCAAACAAAGTTGGCCAAATCTTAGAAATACAGATATATTTTTATTTAGACTGGGAAAGACACCATTTTCTGACGTTTCCTGTAAGATGGAATTGTTGAAAAGACAGTCTGCAAATACCAACACATGGGGTTTCTGAAATGAAGTATGACCCCTGGCAGCTGCTGGCTGAAATTGGTGTGGTGCTCACTGGGCTCAGTGCTGCCCACCTCCTGAACAGCAGCTGTGACTTTCACGACTGTGTTAATTTTGCTCAGTGTCTGCTCCCTTCCCAGGTCCGGATTGCTGGGATATGTCTGCCGTCTGGAAGCAGTTTCAGAGTTTCTAGGCCCCCAAGCCAGTTGGCTCCCTTGCTTGCAGAAGCTGCTTGTCTGGCAGTCCCTTGGAATCCCACTCCATGATTCATCGAAGATGCTGATCCCACCCCAGTGCTGGTACCAGCCTGCTCTGATGAAGCCATGTCTTGTTGGAGAGTTCAGAGCCATCTTTGAGTGGTAAGAATGATTAATTGATACTCCCAGAGACACCGATACACAGGCACATCTTTATCATTAGCTCCCTTGCTGTATAATTACCAGACATAATTCAATATTTCTCCCGTGAGCAAAACATTTACCAGTTATGCTCCACCTGCCCCTTTGGCAGTGTCCACAACACAGAATAGCTGAGCAGGCCTGCCAGCCCTTTCCAGCCTTCGTCCTCGTGCCTTGGCACACAGCTGCAAGGCAGAAGTGATCTAATGCCCATTTCCCAATTGTCTTCACACAGTTCATCCTTATGTCAGCCTATCCTTTCCCCATATATGCATCTCTGTCCTTGGCTGCCTGGGCCCACTGCCTTCTGTCACTTCAGTAAGGTGGCAATACTGTATTTCCCACTGCTGCATATGCTCACTTTTCTTCTCATTATCTCCTCCTTCAGTTTACTGAGCTCTCTTCTGCCTTCAAACCTCTTTCTCCATATTGTCTATCACTGGGGAGCCAGAGCTTCCTCTTCCCCTTCCTGCTTCAGAAGTAGACACAGCCTTTTCACATCCTATCTCTTTCTCTCCTGTTTTTCAATAAATCAGTCTCTTCTGCCTTCTTCTCAGGTCTCTTTCTATTAAACACCATCCCAATATGTTTTACTTCCTCTTTCGCCATTTGTCCTGGAGCCATGACAAAGTCAGTTTTCTCTTTGTCTTGCCTCATTCATCTCCTTTCCACTCAATAACCCTAGCTCTACTTCCACTGGGATTTGTTCCACCCAATTTGTCTTATTTCTTAAGGCTTATTTGATTCAGCTATGTGTGTGTTTATGTGAGCATCTAAATCTAATGACCCATTCTTTAACCCATTGGTAAGCTGAAATCTCAGCAATAACAGAGTGAAGATCTTAAAAATACCAACTTCCTGCAGTTTTCATGAAGATTGATGACTGGGTGAAGAAAAAAGATTTGCACTTGCCTTTCCTGATGGAAAGGCTGCAACACGTGCTCCTTCTTCCAGTGAATGTACAATTATTAATTATTATTAATTGTCAACACCAGGAAAAATTTTGCTCAGAGTTTGCATTTTCCTCAATGAGAGAAAGTGTGAAGTCATAAGAAAAAATTTTTAAGAAATCAGACAACAGGAATTTTGTTGCTCACAGATCTGCTCTTTTTTCACTCTTTCACTCAGTGTTTTATTATTTAACTTTGAAGTTTTACTATTTTTTTATTTCATATCTACTTTCAGCTACTTTTATCTTGGTTTTATCAAAACGTCTCATACAAATTTTTAGTCGCTCAGTTTTCTGGTTTGACCTCCATTTGTGAACCCTTTCTCTCTGCATCTTGACTTCTTCTTCAAGGTATCCCCCTTAATGTCTCCAAATTCACCGTTATGCATTGTCTTCTCCTTTAATGCTTCTGTTTCTCTTATTTTCTGTCTGAGGACTCTCCTCACAAATGTCAGTTCCTTAGTTTTGTAGTTGCTGGTGACTGCCACCATCCCTGAGCACCTTCTTTATAGTCTGCATCTNCAGTGACCTCTCAATAGTAACTAATATTTAAAAAAATAGTGGGAAACAAAGTTGGGACCTTCTGAATAGAAGAATATCAATACTTGGCATGGAAATCTATTAAAAAACAACAACAAGAAGAGACATAAAAAAAGAGCAGGATAAATTGTTCCTTCATCCTGGAATATCATCTGAATTGTTTCAGAAATACCAACAATGAGTTAAATTCAGCTTTTCAGAGGTAAGATCCTAAATCACATACTTGCAGACATAATTTCTTACAACCTGAAATAAAAATATAACTGATGCAAAAAATCAAGGATAGAAGTCTTTTATAATTGAGTGACAGATAATGAGAAGCAGCAGAGAATAGATGGTCTCTAGTGGGCCTGGTTATGAGGGATGCTCCTCATTTTCAGTCCAGGAGCACATAGAGCAATCTCTCCAGCAGAGTTTTCAATCACTGTATTTCATAAATCCCAGAGACCACACACAACTGCCTGCATAGGAGTGAAATTAAGATCCTGTACTAAGTGAGAATTTGATTTTGCCCTGAGCAATTTCTGCAGAAAATTTTCCTAGTACTTCAGCCTGTGAAGTATTACAGGTACAGCGTTACGACAGATAGCTTCATTTCCACAACCAGTAAGAGCTCCTGAGTGGCAGTAGGTTCAGCTTCCAGTTTCATACCTAAATTGAGCAAAAGGAAATCAAGAAAATAGGAGCAAGGAAATTGCAGCTTGCTTGTGTACCATCAGATCAGACCATAGCTCTTACACTAATATGAGATAAATGGGCACATCATACTTGACAGGCAATAACCTCAGTTCTGACCAATAGGCGGAGAGTTTTGAAATATTTTTTTTAACCTGGATTTTAGTCTTTATGTCAGGCTAGAAAAGGAAAGCTTCTCAAAATATTATTTAATATACGTGTCAAAACCTATTGTAGGGAGAGCAGTTTATGCTTTAAATTTGTAATAGCTGGCTGCCTTGTAATGTACTACCATTCATGTAATTGCCATCAAATTTTAGTGTTTTGGTCGAATAGTTATTTGCTGTTAAGTCACAATCTGCTTCTTATGCACTGCTTGTAGGCAACTATGAAATTATCTGTCTATGATAAAATAGCTTATGGAAGTGGGTAGCAGTTGAGGCTAATAGTAATGGTTATGTAATTGCAGTGAAATGTGGAGAGATTTGTCAGGTCTATTTTTTCAGGTCTTCTATTTTTCTAGAGTCTGTGCAGACAAGTAGTTAAAAAGTGCCTACTTTAGTTACAGGAAACAATGACTGTATGAAACATGCGGGAGAAAGGGGAAGCAATTATGGGTGCGTATAAACATTGTTAAACAAAAATAAAAGTAGGCCTACATATTTAGTCAATGAGAATCGTCTTCAAATGAGCATTTCAAGTGGAATACACCAGACATTGCAGATAGACTGAACAAGCTGCTGGAAGAAAAGGGTAAATTGATTCATATCATCTCAACAGCATTGATTTTGTATCTCAGATGTCACGATGTTTATTCTTCCTCCAGACCATTTTAGTGAAAACAGCTAAGAAGCATACTTGCCTTATTGCCTTATATTCTTAAGTCTTCTCAAAATATCCCTTGACCCTGGATTAAATGCCAAACCTTTCCTCACTTGATTTATTTTGCTTTTCTTCAGTTTCCTGTTTGTTGTTGATTTCAATTTTCTGGCATTTCCTTTTAAATTTGTGGGATTTTATTCAATAAAATTTACCCAGGAAATTGAGTGAAATGCAACCGCTTAGGTGGAATATTTTCCCCAGATCTTCCATAGTGGAAAATAAAAGCAGTGTAAACCTCTGCCATTATCTCATTTAAATCTGTTTCTGCTTTCAGCTTATAGCCTCACTAAATTAGCATTAGAGAAACAGACCTTTATGTTAAATTCATTGCAGGGCTGTGCCAGCAGGACTAGTTGCATTTTAGTGGTCCCTCATTGCCTGTTTGCACAAAATTATAGCAAAGCCCTGAATAGTAAATTAAAATGGAACACAACCTTTTTATGTTGAACTTCGAGTAGTTGAAAGCTTAAGCTTCTGTAGAACCCCATTACTATTGCATAAAGCATGTTTCCCATATTTAAAATTCTGATTAATTAAAAACACTTGCAGTAATTAACATGCATGCTAGAGGAAGTCAGAAATTATCTACACAAAATTGCTTGTGGTTTATTTTGGTGTACATATAAGAAAACTTGATATCCAAACTCTTTTTCTGGACTTCTGACTCCATGAAGTAACACTGTCTGGGTGTCTGTTTTTTTGTTATTCCTTACAGTAGTTTTTTCTCTTACAGGCAGCTCTG
>WAAG01010050.1:18973-32637 GCA_013390105.1 Tichodroma muraria | reverse complement strand
TAATAGAGGTGAAAATCATGCTTCAAAAACTCCTCCGCTGTCTTGACAGGTAAAGAAGAATCTCTTCTGCAAATCCATCACTTTTCAGTTCTGAAGCTAATCTCTCACACAATCACCACTATGACTTTGCAGGAGTTGAAGCCTCTGCCCACACTTGTAAATTGAAAACCACTGGGGATAGATTCTAGAACAGGATCTCATTTTATACCGTGAAATTAATAAATGTTTCTGATGCAGTTTTGGCAGCTTTAGTGTACTCTCAAGTGATTCCAGGGCAGTTTGGGAATTGGCATGACCAAGGTACTGTTTCCATGTGGCACTATCTGGTTGTCCGTTTTTGCAGATTAAGGGACACAGGCACAGAAAGTCAACTTGGTTTTGCTGTTCAGCTGCTGAGGGTGGATTTAACCTGCTAATGTAGGTGTCTTAAATGCACCAGTGACAAAAATTGTGATTCTAACTGCAATTTTTTCTTTACGTTTCTTATATTTCTACTATAATAATTTTGTAAAAACATTATTGCAGGCATTCTGTATCAGTCACAAAGGAAAATATTAATTCTTCTGCAATCAGCAGAGAATACTAGGGTTAGCAATGGCAGAGATGTATATTATCCAGTAGCATATGTTTTATGCATATTAGATATAAAGCTTGAAACTGCTCTTTTTTCATCTATTCTTCGGAGTTAATGGTATGCTAAAAGTAAACATAGACAAATAGTAGGGGTGTTGCTCTGTGGTGAACCAACAATTTGGGAAATGTTTCCATAGCCCAAAGCTGGAGTGAGTTGTGCTGTTCTGTTGCCTGCAGTGCAGGGCCTCTTTCACTTGTCCTGGGAAATCCAAACACATCTAAGCTGATAAAATAGGAAATTTGCACATTTATAATTATTTTGACTTCAAGGAGAACACATACAGAGCAGAGTGAAAGAGCAACTGTGTAAATTGAATTTTGACTTCAGCATTCGTTCCAAAGGATCCTTGTCTGACAACAGGGATATGGTTGTGTGGCTGTAATACCAAGCATCTCCTTGTCTGTTATTAAATACTGCTGCAAGAGGGTTTCTTTATTAATCTGTTGCTCTGTACTGAGCTGTTATGGCCTGTCCATAATAGTGCTTAAAATCTGTACCCTGTCCACAGCTGAGCCTCCAGTAGCTTGCTGTCTCTGCCTGCCTCCTCAAAATTGAATTTTTAGCTCTGGACAGAGTGAAACCCCATAATAGTTTTGAGCTCAAAACCCCCAGTTATTTCATAATAGCTGTTTTTCAAGATTTGAGTCTCTTATCATTATTACAGCACCATGCATCTGCTGCTTGGTCCAACTTAGTGGTCAAGCCTCATGTTATATGATATACTTTCCCTTTTTTTCCTAAATAATGCATTAGAAAAATCACATGTTATAACTAAACAAGGAGAGAAGAAAGGAGTAGGTAAATAGAGGATGCCAGCACAAGCGACAAGAGTAGGAAAAGACTTGCAGCACAAAACTTAAAACAGGAAGACGGAGTAGTGTGACCATTTGATAAACAGATTTGATAAACAGCCTGGTTTTTTGGTGTATGTTTAAATAGCAGCAGTCTCTAAATCAGTGACTAAATTCCTCAGTATTCTTAGATCTGAGCCTGCTCATCAGTTTCAGCAATGCTGGGTTTTTTGAACTGAAATTGATTTCTAGCATCTTCTACTTTATTCAGTGCCATGTAGATTTAAGGGAAAAAATTGTAAGTTATTGACAGCAATGTGCATCCGACAAATAATAATTGTAAAGATCATTGCTACAGCAGATATCTCTGCTGGTTCCCTTCCTATATCTTCCATTTTGAAACAATGCAGAACCATTTTTTTGTTTTTAAAAACTGTTGGAGGTTTATTATATCAACTTTATCTTTCAGCATAAAATTTTGTTTCCCAATATTCCTTTATATGTTTTATCTGAGTTCTGCTCTGATACCGGAACCCTTTAGAGAACTAGGCTGAGACCTGTTTATTTGCTTCTGACTCATGTTTTATTCTTCTAGATGGTACAGTGCAGCAGCTTCATAATGGCTAGGAGATGTTCACAAGGATCCCACCTTTTCTCTTTGAAAAAGTTAAGGCTGCCTTCTTGAACTGTAGTGTTGTACGTTGATACAGTTGATTATTCTCTGAAGTGTTTCAGTCAATCCCAGTAACATGTATAATGTAGAAATTAGAATGCTTTCATTCCAAAAACTTCTTTAGAGATGCTGCTTCTTGAAAGCTGCTTCTGAATTTGACGGTCTTGAAATAAAAAGAATAGGTAAGTTATAAAAGTTGTGTAAGACTAAGAACTGTTAGCAATCCTTTCTATTTGAAGAAATGTCTCTACTATTAGATGGGATTCTAGAGAATCATCTTATTTTTGCTATTTTTCTGTGTCAGCACTGAAGTTTGACAAGAAAAACACGCAGGACCAGAAACTATTTGCTTGAATCTGTCTGCAAAAAAAGGAAAATTCCTATAAAGTACAAGTGCAGTAGGACATGTATTCAAACTGTAGTCACCACTAGCACATGGGACCCCTGTTAATAGAAAGCTGCCTATTTATTCTACCTTAAGAACTCCTGTAGAACACTTCAGCATTCCCAGTGTCACTAATACCTGGAGCTGGAAAAGTTCTAAAATGACAAGCATACATCCCAAACGTGAAAATCATCTCCTCCAAAATCCTTGCACAGGGACATCAGTGTGACTGATAATCAAAAGCCAGAATGTGCCCTCATGTGTGTGCTTGTTTCACACATGTGAGGACTTGAGAGGCTTTATCCTCACACGATTTTCATCATCTCTACTTCACTGCTTTGAGTTTCAAATAATTTATCATCTGAATTTGAAAACAACAGAAAATATCTGCTGTTTTGCCTTTGTCTCATTTGATAAGCATGCAACATTATCCCAATAGGAGTTTAAGATGATAAACATCAGATGAGATAGAAGGCAGGCTGAAATGGTTATATTGTCATTAACTTACAGCACCCTTGGCTGTTACAATGTATTTGTGCTGTGCTATAAGTCTCAAATGAGCAATTTGAAATGAATAAAAATTGTATGATAGGTTAGTGGGGTATTCATGACTCCAGATGTTACAAACTTAGAAGCTTTCACTACTCCTGTTAAAATAATTTGTGAAATAGAAATCTGCTGGTTATTTTGGGAGTCTTCTTCCTTCCCTTTGGTGTTAAAGTACAGTTTGTGATGGAGATAACATCTAAAACTATGGTTGCATCTTCACACCTTAGCATGTAGCCCTCTGTTCTGGTTGTGCTGTCAGTCAGAAGCCAAATAAATCCAGCTTACAGGGCACTAGCAGGATTCCTGCTGTTTGCAGTAAAACTTCAGGGTTGGATGAGCCAGGGGAAGCATAGTTATGATGCTGACAGCTGGGTGTAGGTCCTTGCTTTGTTTAATAGTCAGTGCAGAGGACACTTTAAGGTGCGTTGGAAGGCACTGTCGCTGCAGTGCATTGAAAAATATTGTCCGAGCCTAGCAAGGCATCTGACCCTGATCAAATATTCCTCTTAAATTAAAAACATAATTAGCTATTCTGCTCAGCCTGTTTTTGGGTAGCTAATAATGGAGAATCCTCTTGCTCTGTTTTGAGGATGTCTTACTGAATCATGCATAGAATAGTGTGACTAATTTGTGGAAGAGAAGTCCCTGTGCATCAGCTGTTCACGGTCATTTTCCTGGGGGGAAGATAGAACTTTTTATGTTAAAAGACACTGATCATTCTTTTCAGCATATCAAAGAAAAAATGCACTGTCGGCTTTTCTATTGGGAAAAAAAATAACAGAACAAATGGCTTTTATCTGTATTTTCATCATTACACCTGCATAAATCTGACTGATGCTAATGGGACTAGCAGGATAGGATCTAGCAGTGTAGATAAAAGCCAGTCACACTGTTGAGATGTGCAGTCCAACAGAACAAGGCACACCACAGAAGGGCTCATCCTGTAGGGACAACCTGCAAGCGCGTGACCCAGCCTGCTCGGAGCAAACCACTGGCGTGCAAAGCCAAGGCTCTCCAGACTGATGTACCAAATCAATCTCATTAATGCACTGGCTGTGCAAACTTACTCAATGCTCAACTTCACTGCTGCCCAGATGGATTTCCCCAGAGGAAAAAAGTTTAGTCTCTTCATCCACTCAGCCACAGGAGCACATAGGATGTCTATGATGGAAGAGACACAGGGCAAACAAAAATCACCTGGACTCTGTGACTGGGAAGGAAGAGATGGGACTATGAGGGTTGAGCTAGAGCTCTGAATTGTGGGCATAATTGGGAGTAAGCTGAAACCTGCAGGCTCACCTTGAAGAGTAGGAAAAGGGTGAGTGGACAGTGGAAAAGAGTCAAAGGGCCAAAGCTGTGGGATGCTGTAGAGATTAAGGAAAAAAAAAAAAAAGGACAATCAGCAAGCAGCAGGTTCCTAAAAGTATATAGAAATACATAGTGAAGACTACATTAACTGAAAGCAAAACAGTTAGTCCTCACAGCTGATCACAATTGGTAATGTTGTCACTGTGAGCAGAAGAGGAAGGAAGTTCTGTGGGTGGACCTTAGGACAGAGGCATTAACTGGAGCAGTCTGATAAAAAAGCAGCAGGCTTTCTGTAAGGTGATGTGGCTGCTGCTGTCTTCAGAGTATCCTTTCTGTCTTATCTGGGGCTGTGTGACATTACCTTTACTGTCCCACAGCCTTCATGTGTGCCAGCATTTTCTTTCTTGAAAAAAAGAGCATACTTATGACACGTGCTTCTGAAAAGGCACTGTGTTGTCATCTGATATATTTGGATATTCTCAAGTCCACAGAAAAAATGACAAGTTATCTTTTCATCACAGGATATTCACAGTAAGTAGAAAAATAAAAATCTTACCACTCTTTACTGCCCAAAGGAAGTCTATAAACAGGACTCCCGAGTGTATGCAAGTAATCTTCAGAGGGACTGAAGAAGTGTGGTTGAAGTGTAATTCTACTTATAGAGAATCTGCCAAGAGTACAACAGGAAAGCCTGGCAGTGGAAGTATAGGGATACTATACTCTGGTATACTCTGGTTGCTCTGGTAGGACAGTGACCACACAATTTAGAGTGATTCAGTAGAACTTCCTTGTAAGCAGATTAGTTCCTCCCTGTGTTGACTGAAGATACAAGGTGATTTACTTACAGGAATATAAGTGCAAACCTTTAAATAAAAAGAACCGCTATCAACTTTGAAACTGAGTCACCAGCACTGATGCATTTTTGAAGTCAATTTACAATCATTTAATACTATTTTAGAATAGCTGTTAGTGTGTGGCCTTTTTGTTTCTGCATAATAGATACTGAAGCAGAACTGAAAGGACTGTGAACACCATGGAGACGCTATTTTTTCAGTGTTGCACTGTGACATACTCATGATCTTTTTTTCTTTGCTTCCTTAACTTTTTTTTAAACTTCCTTATTTCATTTCTGTTCAGTGTGTGTGTTCATTTTAGTGATAGTCTATTTCAATGTGGAAGTTATTTAATGTTCGCTTGTGAATATTACTCCGAGGCACCTAGCAGGATTAATATCTTAGCAGCCACACAGTCATCATGTTTCCCATGTCAGCTGTAGAATACAAGAGTTATATTAGAAGCACTTAGATAAATCTATTTCGTCAAAATGGCTATGTACTTTCACTTTGTCAAAATACCTTCGTGTTGGCTTTCTTTGCTGCTTAAATGGTGTTCTATCTGTTCCTAACTTCCCCTTTAACAGCAGACAAACCCAGGGAGCACTGAATGAATCGGATGATCCCGAAACAGGCTGTCTAAGTGATAACAAGCCAACTTCTCGACACTTCTATCCTGTCGCCTTGCTGCTTGTCAGTTCACACTTGCTGGTTGTGTGGCTTATTTTAAGTCTTGCTTTGCTATTAGCCAAATATCAATAAACTTCACTTGTGTTCCTTTCTTTTCTACAAACAGCAACAAACTAACTCTAGAAAAAAAGGAATTATGTTGTAATATTTCTACAGTCTCAGACCCCAAGGATCCATCTTTAAGATACCAATGTCTGAAATGTACTGTGTTTTCATTCTTTTTTTCCGAACTCTGAGAAGTATACTATGCATTGAGTGAATTGATTTGCTCTTTCTGTTCATGGTAAAGCTTTCCCACTGTATTTAGCGCAAAGAAAGCCCACTTACAATGCTGTTACTGTATAGAAGTTGTGGAATCCTGAATGCTTGAACCCCTCTTTCCAGAGTAATTAGTATGACAAAAAAAAAAATAATTTAAAATGAATTTGCACAACACAAACTAACCCCTAGACAAATATGGCAGGGCAGTGGTTTGTGAGACTTATCTTTTGTTGTGTTTTTTTCATTGTTATTAGCTGATGGGATTGTTTTCATTTAAGAAATGATTATTACTTTGCTACAACTAACCCTTTTCTGTAGAGCAACTAAATGGAATAGAGTAAGTTCTGTTTTGTAATGAAATTAACCTGTTTGTAATTGTTGCTTTAAGTTGCTTTTGCTTTCAAGACACTTTTATATTCTTTTTAACAAAGTCCTGTTTATGTCTTGATGCACCACTTTGGCACTTGTGACTTTTGTACTGTATGTGAACAAGCATCCTCCCTTTATAAAGCAGAGAGGTGGATTGGGCTGTTTGAAAAGCCATTCTCTCTTTTCTTCATTGCAAAGCTGAACATACGCGAAATGAAGCAGAGATGAAACTTTCCTTCACAAATCTCTAGGGCCAGACTTAATAAAATGCCTTACTCCTAGAATGCGCATTTTAGGGCAACGTATACTCACACATATATAGCAAACAAATTGAAAAAAAGAAAAGGTATTAAAAGGTTTAAAAGGCAAATATATTTCTGGAATTAGAACAAAATGTATCATTAAAGTATTTAATTTTTTTTTTACTGAACTTTAAACCTCAAGGGCAGATATATTAGGGGGGATGGAAAATCTTATCATCTATTTCTGAGGGCAATAACTGTACCGGGCCTGGCCTTGGATTTAATTTTGTAAGATGTATCATCACTCGTGGAAAACAAAAATGTAGAGTTGAATCTTTGTTATTTTTACTTCAACTGTTGCTGAAACTCTGCAATGAACAAATAAAGCATATTTATTTATTCTGTGTTTCATGAAGTTGTACTTTTTCCCCCTTTCACTAGAGAAGGATGCCGCATAGAGAATGTTCTGAAGAATGTCAAATGCAGAAAGTATGCATTCAACATGATACAGCTGATGGCTTTCCCAAAGTACTACAGACCTCCAGAGGGGACATATGGAAAAGCTGACACCTAAGTTTAACAAAAGAGTAATCAGGAGCATACATCATGCTAATTAGCGAATATAACAACCGCTGTTTATGACGTATGAATTGGGAATGTATAACCAGTGGAGCTGTTATTTTTATCAGGTTTTTATCATTTTACATTAAAATGAATCTGATTAGTCATTATGAAATAAATACCATGAAAAAGAGATGGACTGGATATTCCGAAAATCAAATATATTCAACTTGTCTTTGTGAAGTTGAAGCTTAGTATGACTCATAAACCAGCTGGAATTAGTTTTTGGGGTCATTTGATTGAAGATTAAAAAGGGAAATGGCATTTGCTGTAGGAACAGAGATTAGTAATCTGGAAGGTGGCATTCTGACTCCAGACCAAACCTTGAGATTTGATTTAAGGCGTCTCTTACGCTGGAAAAGGTGTTTTCTGGAACCAGCAGTGCACTGAGGTCTTGATCACTAATGATTAAACCCTTCACAGAAATGTTTATGAAAGACGCTTATGTTAATACCTGGGCTAAATATAATTTTGGTAATTACAATTAGCTTCTTTACATAAGCATGGTAACTTCATAATATGTTTTTAGTAATTGCAGACTGTAATTTCAGTAATTGCATTCTGATTTCCTGCAGTTCATTTGGATGTATCACTCTTGGTTTTCTGTACCCCAGCCAAATACCAAATACCCCAGCCAATACTTATTTGACTTTCATATAAATCACTCTGAAATTAGAGAGATTAATTCCATAAGTAAAGTGACCTGAATTTGACCTCCTATTTAGTGTAAACCCTTAAAAGTAAATTTTCTTTAGTGGTAGGGAAAATAAGTTGTATATACAGGAGTTAATGTATCTTTATGCTATGAAAACATGTATGTTATTACAAAGCCTAAAATAAATGTTATGAGTAAACTGCTGTACTAGGACTAGTTAGGCACTGCAGCTGATTTATATCAAATTTGTAATGCTGCAGGTAGACACTCTAGGATGAAGAACTATCAGCTTTAAAAATGAATGTTAATGCTCTGCCAGCTTATGTTAGTTCTGAAATTTGTCTTGCAAAGAACATTTGTGTTTTCTAATTGTATCTATTTATTACCTTCTTCTGCATCCCAGAGAGAAATACAATTTAAAACTCCCAAGTATTCACTGGTTACTGACCTTTATGTATTGCATTCTTTTCATATCTAGAGCAGAAGTATGAGAAATTTATCCTAATGAAACTACCCTGGGAATTCTGAGCATCTGTAGGAAATTGTAGTTGCCATGGATAAAGAAGTAAATATTTGCTTACTCCTATGGAAGTCAAAGAAATCTCTATGCACCATGAGTTATAATTTGTTCTTTTTAATCCATTAATACACATTACTGGGTATAAATCTGTAACTATAACAGAATTTAAGAGCCTGATTCTGCAAATTCTATTTGAGTGATCCCATGGAACTGATCTATCATTTGGCTAAAATTAAATCCATCTTGTATATTTGCAAGATCAGGCTTTGGAGTTTGTAGGAACACATCAGACAGAGATTCTTGTTCTAATATTCATTGACTTCAGTGGAGCCAGAAATTCCCCTATACAATATATTAACTAATTGGAATTTTTTTCCAAAGAAAAGTAGGGAATGTAAGTAATGTTTTGGTACATTAGTTTTTTTATTTCTATTATATAATGTGCTATCATTAATTGCTTCCTTGTTCTTGGAATGTATTACTTCAGTAGATGTCAGAAGAGTTGGTAATGCATCAAAGATAAGCTGAGACTGATAAGAACATAATGCCTTGATTTCTTCTTGTCATGTACCATTAGAAGTGAACAATACTCATTGGGTGGCTGGATATGAGCATAAATTAGTGTTTGGGTCTATGAATATAATGTAGCTGATCTGTATGAAACTTTTTTGAGGATTTATGTAGCATAATCCTTCCTAGAAAAGTAAATGTTTTCTTCTGTAAGGCTGCTGCACTAGCCCTCACTATATGCAAGTTTATTATTAGCTTAAAAAGCCCTGCATGTGCATTTTAGAGATAGTGATAAATGCCTGATGGGTCTCTGAAATAACCCCCAGGTATGAGGTAGAGAATTCCAACCATTGTACAGCAATTCTGAAACTATCTGTAAAAAATCTCAGTGGGGGTGGTGTTCCCTCTTGGTGCTATAGGTACCTAGACTTCTTTATCTGAGTCCCATTGGCATTCTGTCAAGTTAAAAATATGAAATTATTATCTAAGGAAATCTAGATTTTCTTGTCAGGAAAACAGTCTTTCAAGATTTTGCCTCAGCATTTTAATGCTACCTGGGCTCTAAATTGCCATTGACTACCACGTTATTTTTATGTTGAAGTTGTTTTTCATGTTGAAGCCGTGGATTTAATGAGGAAAAAGAAAAAATGACACTGGATTACTGTCTTTTTTTGGTTTAACATCCATTCACAGTATGTTCTTGTGAAATTAAATAATCTCTCATTTGCTTAAGATAATTAAGACAAAACCTCAAAGACATCAGTGGGCCAATGAAACTTCATTGGGCTTGGGCCATTACAGAAGAGTTGGCTGGGTTTTGTGCTAAATAATACCGAAATTTTTCTCACTGATTTTTGGATTGGAACATCTTGTTATAAGTCAGGAGAGGTTTGTAAAACCTGCTGAAGTGTTCCTGGAAAAGCCTTGTTGCTTCAGTACCAAAACAGGAACAAATGTTTTGTTGTTCGGTCACTGCCTGCCGGGGGGCTACTGTGGGCCCTGTGGGCAAAGGCTGTGCCATCAGCTGAGTTGTCAGCTGACCATGGATTCAAAATCCATGGGTTTTCTGGTTTGCCTTTCATGAAGGAACAAAGAGGGGTTTGCTGTGATGGTTGTGAGGGTGATGGTTGTGTTACTTGGAGTACATTTACTCTTTGTAGCAGCTGCTTCCATCCCTGTGGGTTATCTGAATGCCTGACAGAGGAGTTAAATCATCCCTGGGGTCTTGCACATTATCTTGTAGCTCACTGTGGAAATCAGAGGAGTAAAGCTAAAGAACTTAATTTTTATAAGCAAACCGCATTGTTTTGCAGAGGGATAAGGTAAGCATAGTGATTTTGGTGGTGGCTTCTCAAAAACTGTTCCATACTGGCTGTCTTAAAACTTTTTTAAGGTATAAAATAATCTGCTTTTAGGGGAGGACAGTTCTCAAGGGCTAAAAGATGAAAATTCAAAAATACATCTGGCATCTAAAGCCAAATCTTGTCTTACAGAAGATATTATTTGTAGAAATCAAATCAGAATCTGTCTTCAGGAATCATGAAATAAGGGCTTCTAGCTTTCAGTATTTGTACAATGCATCACACACTTACATGGGGGTTTTGTACCACAGAGTAGTGTCTAAAGAGAAAGCTAGTCTAAAATACCAAAAAAAAATAAAGAAAGGAATGTTATTTTTTCCCAGAAATGACTGTAATATTGTTATAATATATAACATGTCTAATGACTGACATTGAGCAGGCAGGTCTTTTTTTTCTGAAGGCTTTTGAAGAATTTAAAAAATATTCTGGTTAATATTTATACTTTGGCTTTTATGGAGCAATTAGGAAACTAAAATTTTTAATGATGGTATCTGGTTTTTGTCTATGTGAAGCTGTGTATTTTGATGGAATCTTAGCAATTTCTGTGTTATAAAGAAAAAATAGTTCAGGAGGACAACTGAAACAAAACATTAACTGAGAAGTAGCCTTAATGAAGTCCTTTGCAATGGTAATTTTTATACTGTCTGAATTTTGCCATTACATAAGTGAAATGAGGAAATTAACGAACAATTTTGTGTCTAAATCAATCTGTCCTGATGAAAATTCATTTAGTTGCAGTGGAATTCTAAATTCAATTGCAATGCTATTCTAAATCCTCACTAGTAATTTAGGTATAAAGAAGTGCAACACTTCATTTTGAAGCCTACTCTATAATATGCCTATTAAAAGTTTCAGGAAAAACTTATTTCTAGATTAAACACAAGTCCCAACAAATCCCATAGTCCATTTAAAAAAAAGCAAAAAACGCACTGAACATCAACCAGTGTAATAAAGAAAGCAATTGCATTGAAAATTATGCAGCAAAATTACTTGTGTGAATTAATGTATGTAGTCAGTTACCGGTCTTAAACATATGTTATGTCAGTTGATAATGTTGTAAACTTGAAACCATTTATATCTATATTTATGCTCTTTTTTATTATAAAGAAGTGTGCTGTATAGACAATGCCATGAGACATGAATTTGCATCTTGCTTTTCACTTCCTTGCAGCTTAAAAGCAGATCTTTATAATGGAAATGCTTTAAAGTAATTTGCTGCTCTTGAAAACACAAACTTACCTTGTATATCGCATGTTTGCAAAAAAAATCATACAAATGCTTTTTTAGAGAGAAAAAAAAACTTCACAGACTTCAGTCTTTAAAACATTGCTTTTTTTCCCTTAGTCATGCAACACCTCAACTGTTGTGTTGCCAAGAATTCGGCTTGCACTCTGCAGGACTCAAACATTTATTTCCTCATTCTTTCACAGCATCTGCTGAATAAGTAATATACCAACCATGACTATCAGCATGATACTCATGATCCAAGGTTAAAAACTTGCATTTGCTCAGATATGAGCAAATACTTCAGGATAAGTAAATTATAAGACATTTGTGAACCAGTGTCTCCCTATTCCAAAGAGTGAAACGTAAGTCACAGGATTTTTGTGCTGACTGGGAAAAAGAGCTACAGTAGGAGTCTGACTATGATAAAAGAGTGCCCTGGACATACCAAGTTCAGAGTGGTGAGATTTAAACTATGCTTCTCTTACTTAGATCTCCTAACTGCTGGCAATGTGTTTGGTTACTCTTTCCATGCATGCAAAATGCTTTAAAAGTTTTCAGCACTTCTGTTTGGTCTGACTTTAAAACTTCTAAAATCCCAAATTACTTTGGTACTTGTTTTTCTTTTGTGTAGCTGTCCCTTGTGATGTTCCTGTCTTATATTTTGGAGCACACAGGGCTGTGTATGTCCTGTTAACAGGACTCCAGTCCACAGCATGTGTTTGTTCAGAGCAACAAAGCACAACTATAGGAATTCAATGCTTTTTATATTTCAGGATTTATCATTTTTGTTTCATTGCTGTCTGTAAGCCATGTCCATTGTACACTATGTGTATATTTTTATTTAAATAAATGTAATGTTTATTTTTTATGTTTCTGACTTTTTTGTTTGTTANGTGTTCCCCCCTAAAAGGCTTGATGGAAACCCACTCACAGGTCTCATCACCACTAGGAGCAAGGATTTAAGAGGAGTTCTGATACAACAGTCAAAAGCCTGCAATGGGCAAAAATTAATAGCTTCTATTCTTCTTAGTCTTACCACAACTTTCAGCTCAGAACCAGGTGAGTCATGCATTTTCTAGTTCAAAGCAAACAAAACATTCACATGCCCATATGGAAATCCCTTTCACATTACATGTTGATCTGTAATTCAGGTGGGATCAACACCTTTCATAATGAAGACTTCTAAAAAGGTGATGTGTCATGCTTTGTCTGGTATTACATCTTCATTATCTCAGTGATGGACCTTGGGAAATAAGTATGGGTTGCTCCTGTGCTGGTATTTTGAGCTGCTGTTGGTATCTAGATTTACTATATGATCACTCACCATGATGAAAGGTAAGTTCCCCCTGGTTGGCTGAAATGAAGCAACCAGATCTTCTTTTTGGGTATATGATAAAATGTGGCTCATCTGTACTATCAGTACTACAAGTAGAAGGTTGTTGCATAATTGTGTACCTCTGTTAATATGTTAAAATTTTTAGTTGTACTGAGTTATATTTAGTGAGATTTTAATTACTTGCAAGATTCTAGATAACCTTTAGAAAACATTGGGAATTAGTGGTTCTTATGGAAATAAGTTAAAAGGCTGTTAGCATTCACAGGAGCCTAGGAGTTTTGTCTCTTACTAATAAAAGTGAAAATCTCTTAAAGTTACTTTGTCTCACTTTGCATGTTTATGGATTTTATTTTCCGTGCCAACTGGGAGCCACTTTTCTTCTCACAACAATGTAAGAGAGAAAAAGAGAAAGAACCTACAGCCGTAGTGAGATGATAGAATACTATGATAGTAAAAATATGTTTTCACCAATTCCCTTTCCAGTGTTACTTCCAGGCATGCTTGAGTATATGACCTGAAGTTTCTGAACCACAGTCTGCAGTGTTCTGCACTGGGCTGACCATTGCTGCCAATAGGAGAATGTGTACACACATGCTGCTTCTGCAAAGCAAGAGCTTTCCTGTGAGTTTAGTGATGAATCTTGTACAAATCACAGCCTTCAGTAGGTATGTGACAGGAGCTGTTTATGGAATTAGGGAC
>WAAG01010044.1:10944-32235 GCA_013390105.1 Tichodroma muraria | reverse complement strand
TTTTTTTCTGTACCTTTTCGGCCTTTGTCATTCTTTTTCAGTTATGAGTATCTATGAATCTTGGGTGCTCCCTTCTGTGTATGAGTGGGATGCTACACCCATAGATGACTATTATTTGAGACTTGCCAGTTAATTAGTGGTTAACTCATTTAAAGCATGATTTATTTGAAATTAGAGTATCTTATGGAACTAAGGCAATGTATATATCCATGGGCCAAAATTACCATTGAATATCAGATAGGAGCAATCACACTAAAGACTAATAATCATGAGCTTATAAATATGTATAACCACATTATTATTATTATTTTGGAGCATTTCATTCTGCTGCTCTGAGAGAAGACAGTTCCCTGCTTTACTTCCAGATGATTGACAGTTCAAGGGTCACACATTGGTCTGTTTCTCTTCCTAAAGAAGGAAATCTAATTTTAGTCTGAAAGAGATTTAAAAAATCCTAGAGCAAGAGGTCATCCATCTTTATTAACTGCTTTTTGGGCTAAAATCTTTGATGGAGAGCTATGAATTTGGAGGTGTAAAAAAAAGATTCTTGTAAAATGTTGATGCCTACCCAGATAGCATGTTAGATCTTAAGAGCACCACAAGTCATGTGATAATAAAATGCACTGGTTTCATCAAAGAGTCTTTCAGACAGCAGGAGGAAAGGGAAGGAACTTGTTCTTGTGAGCACACAATGCATGGCTCCAGAAATACTGCTTTTGTTGCCCACTCTCAAGCACCAAAGGCAAGGAAAGAATTCCTAGAAATCAAAACTATTAGAAAAATCTTCAAGTATACAAAGTCAGCAATCAACCCCTACAGAAACAAAACAGTGCTAAACAAAAGTATAGATACATGGGCAGAAGCCACTGATCCTTTACTGTTATAAGTACACGTGGGGTTTTGTGATCACAGTGAAAAAAACAGCAACACACAGCATCCCACAATAACAGACGTGTAGGTAGCCATGTACAAAGCTTACTGGAGTTATTGGAAGGATTACCACTGGATTCAGATGGATTAGGCTGCTTCTGCATGATCTGTAAAATTCCATTGATCTGTATCTCTTACACAGAAGTTCACAGTCTGACATCCTCATGAAACCAAGCTGTTGAATTGCACTTGAGTTCCCGACCTAGCTAACACTCTAATCTGAATGTAGATTTCAGAACAAAACTAAAATGTTTCATTATTATCCCTCCCTAATTTCAGTGGCCTGGTGGTTAAAGGACAGTTTTAAGATAAGGGAGGCTTAAATTCAAACCTGATATTTTTCTGATTTCAGATATCGACATCTAAGGGTTAAACAAGCATGGAGAAAACAACTCAGGAGACTAGTGAGATAAAATTCCAGTCTCTCTTTTAATTAGAATTTTCTTAATTTATATTGAATGGAGCAATTCTAGTTGAATACTGAATTTCAGCGCCATTCCAGAGTTCTCCAAGGAGAATGATTGTTTTTCTGAACTGTGGAAAACATTGGTGCAATTTCTTTCCCCAAAGTGGGTTTCAGAGATATATGAACACGGATCTCACACGTACCAAGAGAGTATCACTTCTGCTCTTTGCAAGAAAAGATGAAGCTGACAGATGACACTAATTCCAAGAGTCATTTGTAGCTGCAAATCCAAAATGAGAAAAGGTGTTTTCTTCTAACCTTGTGTTCATTTAACAACCTTTGATGGCAGAGCAGAAGTCTGAACATTTCTTTGTCATTTCCTACTGTTTAATACTTCACACAAAGCACTGGCTTCTTTGAACCCTATTTTTAGGTGTCTTGCTCTGCTCATAAATTATAGATAGAACTCTGATTTCACTAGGGAGAAGGCCACCTGAAAAAATGTTCCAAACCTTTTTCGACTTCATCATTTTTCCTCCTTCAGCCTACTTCACTTTAACAATAACTCCAAAAGGACTACAGACTCAAATTTCAGAGATACAAATGCAGTATAAATTGATGCATCTACTGAGCTACCCTGGTTCACATTAGCTGAAAATAGAACTCCAGTCTGGAATGGACAGTCCAGTATCATAGAATCAGACAAGGCTGTAGGATAATACTATGAACTGAAGCAGAGCCAAAGGCCTTGTAAATATTGAGTGAATTAAGCCTGTAAAATAAATTAACCTATAAAATAAATTAACCTATAAAATATATAAAGTGTGGTTAGATGTTGATTTTTGCTTGTTGTTTGTTTTTTTTAATGAGAATTAGAACTTGAGCAGGTAGTTGAACTGTCATGTTTGGAGATGTGCTGATTTAAACAAAGCAAAGAAAACATTATTTTTAAAATTATTCTCCTTTCTTAGCTGTTCCATCTTTTGGTGGAAATGGACAATAAGCAGTAATTTCACTGAAAGGAAGAAAAATCATGAGAGATTAAAGCTGATTCTTCATGCATTATGGAGAAACTTTACTGTTGATATTTACCTCATGTTTTCACATTCTTCTCAAGGGAAATAAAAACATACTCGTTTACAATAATTATAAAACAATTTAGAAACACATTCTTTTATTCTTCAAAGGTTGAAAATTTCAGCCTTTAAAATTGACAATATATTGCAAGTACACTTCTGGGAGAAGAAAATATCATTTCCTAAGGGTGAGTTTGTCAGTGGCAGGGCCAACTTGGAAAAAGCTGAGTCATTTTGGTCAAATGAGTCTGGTATGAGATTAAGGAAAAATAACATGTGGAGACAGAAAGGTTTGCAGTATGTATTTTTTACTCACCTATACATTAATTACCCATTGTCTTAAATCCTACCTCTACAGTCAGCTGACTCAATCGACCCACCAATAAAAATAAAATATTATTAAACTACTGAGGTACCACATAGTGACTCATTTAATATATTTAGCCACCTGAATGCTCAAATAGGAATTTTATTTCTATGTTGTTTAAGTCAATATTAATGTCCCTATTTATTCAAATTTACTCTTGTAAAAGTCAATGACAGCAAGCTACCTAGCTTAAAGTGCAATATGTATATATACATTCAGGCAGACAGGTAGGACTTATAACACTGACTACCCAAGAGTGAGGTTTTTGAAAAAAATGTGTTAGGAGTGAGTTCAGGGAAGGACCGGAACATCTGCAAAGTGGTGTGTTGTAGTTTTAGATGACTAGCTGAAACCAGACCGTGGTTTATGGACATATATTGCCTGTACCATATACAGGAAGACTTAGGACCTCCACTCTGAATACCAAACCAGAGACCTACAGCTGTCTTCCTCAGCTGGTGAGGATGATGCTCTGCTGCCAGTTCTGCCGAACCACTGCCCAGGAGAGTGCCTGGCCATGGGGGTGAGTTTGTCTCCAGGGCTGGTGGTCTGAGTGCAGAGCTCTGAGGTGTGGGAAGTGCAGCTCCTGCTCCTCAAAGAAAGCCCAAATTTGTGTCTGTACACAGCTTAGTCCCTGTGTGTATGAGATATGCTCTGAAACTGCTGTAGTGATGGCACAGTGCAGAGGATTGGCACTGTGGAGGGTGTAGAGAGGGTGGACTAACACTGAGATCAAAACTAAGCTTGCAGATGTTTTCCAAGTGCGATTCTTTGGCAGCTATGCCTTCCCCAGAAGACAATAAGTCTGTTTATTTTATGTGTGGCCCAAGCTCAGTCTTTGAATTGATGAAGATGGTAGATGTTACACAGGCAGGAAAAATCACATCCTACTACCATGTCAGTTCTGCACAGTTCAGTCTCCACTGACTTTGATGGAGATATCCCCAAATTTCAGTTGACATCAGAGGAAAGAGTCCATGATATTTCTAAGGAGCTAATGTCCTTAGACAGTTGGTTTTATGTTCATCTGACATATTGCTCACATAGGTTTTATCAAGGTTAGATTTAAAACTGAAGTTGTAACTTCTTTTTAGAACAGCTATGTCTTTCTCTGCTTTAGCCTATAGGTCTAGGAGCTGTGAATGACAAAATACTTTTGTCTGCCAGAAATATAGGTTTCTGTATGCAGTATTTCTCATAACAATGCAAAAAAGAAATCTGTGTCACTTCAGTCATTTGCTTCCATTAATAGTTAATGTGAGCTATTTCCATTGAAAGTATTCTAAAAACAGGGATTTTATTTTTTTCTGCATCTCACAAGAAAATAAACAAAAATATATTTTTAGTCAAAATAGTTAGGAAATCCTCCATTAAAAAAAAGCCCAAAAACAAAAAAGGACATAAGTTTGCTTTTTTTTTTTTTTTTTTTGGTAGAAACATGCTGCTGCTGCTTTTTATGAAAAACCAAGATTTTTATACAAAGCTCTTTCCCCAAAATATCTGCTTTAAGAAGGGTCATGGTTTCCTGTACCACAAAAAGAGCAGGGGGGAAGAAGGTTTCTTTAATGTATGTACAAGCAATTTCAAACCTAGTAAGCTGAAGAAAAGTGTTTGTGACAAGAGGAAACTTTGAAATCTAGTTGCTCCTGCTGTTCCAGTTAGATTCCTTGCCACCTGCTTTTGCTGAATCAACATTTCTAGAAAACTGGACCAGATCCAGCACAGTGGGGCAGAGGTAGGCTAATTTAATTCCCTTTTTCCTAAGCAGCTCTGACTGTTTGATCTTCTTTGTTTTCAAGCCTTAACGACAAATATACAACTTTTGTGCAATTCTTTCTTACTGTAGTCTGTCATTAGGAATCCCCAGTAAAGAAGCTGGGACTGCCAGGATCACCGTGAAACGCTGGTGCAGTAGTGATGCAGACAGTGAAACACTCTGTTCCTGTAATGTCAACGTGGACAGGCACATGTGCATCTGCCAGAGCTGGAAACATCCACTGCGTGGTGATGTGAAGGCAGATGCAGGCAAAGAGACGGGGGAGCAGGGCTGAGGGTTCTTGGGAGTCACCCCCTGCTGCCGTGGCCAGGGGACAGCTTCTGAGCCTGCCCAGCTGCAGCAGCACAGCCCCATGCCCAGGGCTTGTCCTCCTGTCCACTCTTCCCCTGTAGGAGTGTGACCAGCAGCAAATGTTTTCAGGGACACCACTGTCCCGTTGGTCCCTGTCCTGAGGATGAGGCTGGAGCTGCCTTCCACACTGTGCTTCTACCTTTGTATCCCACAGGATCTTCATTTCCATAATATTCCTACATGGCAAAGGGGAGGTAAGGAAGAACTTTCCTATGTAGACAGTAGGGCTGTTTGATGTTTTTAATACAGTGTTAATTGGTTGTTATTGCTGGTTGTACCTGTGTCCTGTCAAGTCCCTCCTGCTCCCCACCGCCACCCCCCCACACACACACCCTCAACCCAAGATTTTGTTGAATGTAAAATTATTTTGCCAAAGTAAGAACTTAGGTCTTGGCTAATATTTCACTAGTTACACAGCTTGAAATCACAAATAGACAGCATTTCCTTTTGAAGAAGTGTCAGACTGAAAAAGGTGGAAGATAGCATGGCAAAACTCTGAGGACAGTTTTGTCCTATTCTTTCAGAGGAGTTAAGAAAGGAGGAGGGAGGAAGAAAAATAAGCAGGGCAGAAAAACCCCAAACATATACTTTGCATTTAAATCTTGAACTTGGAAATGAAGACTATAATGTTCAAAAGTATTATTTGTCACTCTTTATGATACATCTTCCTTTCCTTCCTCCAACATTCCCTCCCCCATGCCAGCTCGATCTCTTTGTGTGAGTGTAATAATAGATAGCCCAGCAAGACACCGTCTTTGTTAACACACTTCTGAAGCTTTTCTAAGCTGCTGTTTTCAGTGGAAAACTCTGCAGCTTTACGATATGATATCTTTCAATATCATTTCCCCAAATGATTCACATAATTATTGTGGCTACTTGCAGGCAAAAAGCCCTCATCCATTATGCCCTCAAGAATTGCACGGCAAATGCTACTGACACTAAACACTCATGTCAGTCTGTAGCCCATACACCGCTTGACTCACTCACATTTGGACTGACTTCTGAGCAGTGATTCAGCTAAGTCCTGCCCAGCCTTCCATGCTGATAACATAGGAAAAAAATGAGAAAGCAGCAACATTAGACTCATTGTATTCTCTCAAAACCAAGAAAAGCCTCAGTGTTTTCCTGTTACAGTTTTGCTGACACTTCCTTGCTGGATCCACAGTATTGGCACTTTAAATATATTTTCCTCAAAAGTGAATTGCATAACAGTGAAATTTTCAGCTCATGTCACTCTTCCACAGGGTGCTAAAGTTTATTGTGCTTATTCTTGAGAGGTTCCTATAGAGCAAAGCCAGAGGAGAATGCACACTGGTGATATGCCCACAGAAATGAGACACAATCAATTTCTTAGCAGGGAGATTGTCCTGAAGGATGACGACATCTCTGGAGCTGCTCTCCCTTTCCAGGAGCAGAAGACCCTATTCAACAGCTGGGAGACAGCTGGTGGCCCTCACTGCTCCAAAAATCACATCCATATAACTCCTCAGCATAAGAAGATTCACCTCTTTGAAACTGAACAACCTCCACTGCCCTTTTATTGTCTCAAACCCATCCACCTTGAACATGATAACTTAATTATATCCCAAACTGGGCAGACTGAAATCTCATTTGTGACATGATCCTTTTGGTGTATAATAGTCTTAACAAGCCTTAATTTTCCACTCTGTCTTCCTGTCATAGTTACTTACCACTGCTAAGAATAATGAGATAAAAATGTGAGGTTGAACCGCACAAAGGAAAAAAGAATCAGTACAGAGCAATGCTCACGTGGACTTCCCACAGAGGAATATCTAATGACACTCCTTAGGCACTTCTAAGAGTCAGCTGCTTCTCTGGACTTCAGGTGAAGAAGAACCATGTTGCCAGATTTTGGGGGTGTTTTTGCTTTAATATCTTGTTTCCCAGACATTGTCAGGCTGAAAGGCATGGTTCACCCCTTCTGGCCCATGAAATCACGGAAACTACCTATCTACTCTAGCAAATGATTTCATTTGCACACACTTGCCTCAGCATGACCAATTCACACCATTTCATTGTACGACCTTGAGTAAATTGCTTTTTTTATATTTTAGTTTCATAACTTTCATTTTTGAAACAGAAGTTTCTAATTTCTATTGTAAAAAAGTATCATGCAAATGTATTCCAAATGCACTCTGCTGGATCCAAAATACAGAATTGAAATTTGTAAAAACCAAACAAAATCCCAAAAAAAGCATAATTTTCAGACATTTAAGGCAACATTTCAATTAGTAATTTATATTTTTTAAAGACCTCGTCACTATGGATCAATGACTCACTGAAAATAACCATCAACAACTTTAATGCTGATGTATTTACTTACTCATATTCCCACAAAGTGTTAAATTAAAAAAAAAAAGAAAACAAAACTAAACAACCTTAAAAGTTGGCTTTATTTTTTTGTCTTTAATGGTTTTTGGTGTTGTTTTTTGTGGTTTTTTTTTTTTTATTTGTTTCAATAGCCCAGACTGTTTGATTTTGTTTAGTGTTTTCAGCTGGTCTCACCTTACACCTCAGGTTAAGTCTGAAATAGTTATTATCAATCCCACAGATGACTTTTTAAGGACACTGTTATATTGAAATGTGATATCATATAGAAAATAAAAATCCTGGACAAGAAAACCTGTTTCCATTTATGCATGTGTGTGCATATGCATATAAATTTTAATAAAAAAATATTAAATTCTTGGGGTCCTAGTAATCTGTCATTATTTTTACTTTGTTAGTGCCTTCATGTTAGGAACTTAATTTTAAACTTAAAATGTAAGCTCAAACTTACATGTCATGGGTCTAAAGGACACAGCAAAGCATATGGGGGTTCTGCTTCCTGTACTGGCAAGGAGTACCTAAGCAGGCATAAAGATGAACATCTCTTACCAAACACTGACCAAAGCCAAGTGTTACTGGATGAAGGCTGAAGGTTTTGTCTCAGAACCCATGCTCTAATTTGTGTTTTCAAACACCAGCATCACGAAGATCTACATTCTTCCTGAAGCTTGGCCCACTCTCCCCACTTCAGTTTATCACCTTCAGGGTCCTGGTGCACCCCAGACTTTGGCTGAGGACATCTTCCTTGTGGGATCTCACATCCCTTATCAGAGATGGCCCCTGTCCTTTGGGGTGCTCCAAAGCAGTCCCGTATGGTTTGGGGCATCTCAGGGGAGAGCAGGCGAGGGTTGGAAGGGTGTGTGCACAGACCGCGTTTCAGAATTGAGGCTTAAATCTGCTTTACACTGAACTACTTGAGCAGAATTTGGGTGCTGCCCTTTGTGCCAAAAGGAGTTTTATCCCACAGCTCTTCTTTTATGAATGGTCTCTCCTGGCCAAACACATGAGTCTTTTATGACCTCATAATTATCCCAAGATATTTAAAGCCTAATGAAAAAGATATTTGTTAATATTGAATTACATGGTTATATTTGTTTGGCAGCTAGCAGTTTTAGCTTCTCTGACAAATATTCTAACTGTAATGCCTAATCTGATTGAATACATGAGAAAATACACACTCTTTTTTTTTTTTTTTCCTTTGTTTTAAAGTTATCCACTATAATTAAGATAAATAATGTCCTGTCACGGAGCACAGAGACCAGAGTCTGGGTAGATCCCATCTGTGTAAGTGCTGGAAACCTTATTGCAGAAATCTCCTTTAGTCAGCTTCTTTGTTGCGTGTTACCACATAATTTTTACCTACAGTCATCCAGGCTGGTTTTTCCTGGTGAAGCATCTGCGGTCTGGACTTTGGGGATGGAAATTAGGAGAAGCTACAGAGGACTTCAGAGGCACTGTGCAAACACTGCATCCCTTTGTCTCCTCGCTGCCCTTTCCCTGGCTGGCGGAGCCGGGGCTGGCCGGCAGCACACGGATAGCGGGAAGCACAGACTATGGATTTCACCTGCAGCTCCTTGTTATACAGACCCACTGCAGCGTTCAGTGCCTCTCTCCTCTGCCTGATTAAAGATAATAAGGGACAAGTCACTGACAACGCTTTGAGGCGGGGTAGTTTCTGGAGATAACTAGGGGATGGATTTGTATCATCGCATTTATATTTAGGATTTCATTAGTTTTTTGCTTTATAATTCTAGGGATATTTTTAGTCTAGCTTATTGAGCATTACAGCAACCTTCTCTCCAGTGACCAGTCTAATACCTCCAGAGTCCCACAAAGGGCTGTTGGGACACTAAAGACCATCAACCCTTATGAATAATGCATCTATTTCCTACCAAGGCTCAAATCCCATTAATACTATAGCATTATTATATCTCTTATTTACTCTTTTCTGTCTATGGGATAAAAGATTAATTCTGAATATTTTTTTTTTCAAATTAAGAAGAAATATCAGTAGATCCAAATCATTTCATATAGAACATACCAAAGTTATTGCCAGAAGGAAGTGGCTAGAAACAGAAAACAAAATTGTGAAATAAGAAATAACACAATTATGTGAGATAGGCGCGCACATTATAAGGTCCCACCTAAAAATACCCACTAAAATGAATTGAAACCCCATGTCTTGCATGGGGAGTTCCCATCCTGATGAGAATGAATCCAGAATTAATCCATCTGTGACAGACAGGGGGACTGAATGGAATTATAATATGGATATTATAATATCATCTGGGTTATCTGTGACCAGAAAAAGGAAAAACGCTGAGATCATCAGAACAGGTTGTAAAACTACTTTCTCGTTCTTTGGATGTGTGTAATTCCAAATGTGTCGTGGCTTAATTAAGCAGAACCCGGATGGAAGAGCCTCTCTCCCTGTAGGTTCACAACAGCAAGATCTCAACCTCCTCTGCATGTCTGACTGCTGCTGCTGCTAATACTTCTACTGCTGATGAATAATTAATTACAGTGAGGATCTACTAAAATCCAGTTGCCCTCAATGTCCTGTTCATACATAGCAAAAACAAATAAAGTAAACCCCAGAAGACTGAGTAACTTGCCTAGCAGAGCTTGGAAATGAGCATTAGTCATATTGGTGCATGTTTGAAGATAAATCTTATAAATGAAAAAACATACTACTGCATGCGTAAGGTGAAGTACATAAAACTCAGAAAAATACAGCTTTGCATGCATAACTAGATTTTTGATATATTCAGTATCAAATCCAAAAGGTAGCACATTACAAGAAAAATATATTACTGTATCCAGTGCAGATCTCCAACCTTCCTGAATTATTACTGAGTGGTCTGCTACAGAATTCACCAATACATTGCTTTCCCCAGCCCCATTAGATAATTTGCCTTTGTCCAGAACTGACCACACACTCTACTTCTGAAATGCACAGAGGCAATAAAAAGAATATGGAGGTTTAGCAAGTGAGGCACTGAGGGACTAATATTCAGCAACGCTAATTCCAGCTAAATTTATATTGTATTGAAAGAAAGTGCTGTTAAAGTACAGCTTGGCATGCATTGAGACATGTGGTTACCAGATTACTTTCTATCTCCGCTCAAAAACATTTAGAGAATTTCTCATTAAAATTATTTAAAGTGAAACAAGTCAAATAAATCTACTTAAGCTGTTGTTGCATTGCCTCATTTGTGCTGAAAAAATGTTGCTTGTTTTTTACATTCTATTTTAACTGTACATATGAGGCTTTACTTGCCCATTAACAAAATACATTACCTCCCAATTGCTTTCTATACCCCCTTAAATGTTAAACATAAACATATATACCATCTGTTTCCTATCATGAACCGATCCAAAATGGCTGTACTAGACACCTCCACATAATAGATCATCTTAAAACATCTTAGCGGTTTTGCTTTATGGAGTTATTTTCCTGTGACAAATTATAAACCTATACTTCAAGAACATGACCGATCTGTAGCCTCGATTGCAAATTCTGGATAGTTTCTCTCCATTTTAACAAAATGTGCTGGCTCGTATCTGATGCGGCAATTTTTTTTTAAAGCCATAAGGCTACCTTTGTTGCTGTGATATCCTGTAAATCCAGTTAATTTCTCCAGTAAATAATTTCTCAGCTAATACTTCATGAAGCATTCTGACTGAAACCACTGTAGCTCAAAATAGTCACTGCTATAACTTAGAAAATTATTATGTAGCTGTTGTGTAAGTGAAACTGCAGAAAAAATTACAGGGTTTATCATCAGTCTGCAATCAAAAATAAATTTCAGGAGGGAAAAAATATCACATTTCTATTTAAAAAAAAAATCATTTTAGCAATGCTTGTACTTGTGAACTCCCGCTACCAAATGTTCAACAGGAAATGGACAAAATACAGTCATAAATGTCATTGAACGAAAATTTGGTTCTGAATGGATTTCAAATGTACTTTCTCCTCAGGTTCAGCTCTATGAAAAAATTATTCTGTCTGGAGCAAGTCGAATTCAGTGAGGAATTTCTCCTTGACTTAAATGAGCTTTTGACCGAGGCCTCGCAATATTAATGCATGAACCTGCAAACCCTTATTTCCTAGGGTAGCTCCAATGAATCCTAGACTGATTAAACCTCTGTAGACCTATGTGCAAAAGCAATACTCTGTCTGCTCATTCTCCCTTAAATGTAAGAGCTCAAATGGTTATGAGACAGTACTGCTACAGGTTTGATCAAAAATAAATGCCATATATCTAAGGACCATGAATAAGGGATGAAACAGCAAGTGTAGAGGTAAAAGAGCTAAAGGGAAAAAGTATAAAGATACCGTTGCCTTGGACTCTATAGTCTCAGCAGAGCTTCTTGCCATGTCAGAGGCTTTACTTCAGAAGTACCTGTTAATGCCTCTTGGCTACACAATCCCAGTTGATGAGGCAAATGCAGGCAGACTTCTGTGGAAGTACGAGCTGCTTGGTAACTTCTTATCACCAGAAATAAAGAACTGGAGCACTGGTATTGTTGCTGAGTCCATAAACCAGTGCTAACAGAGGGAACAAATCTACAAAAGCTTGAGGAAGAAACAGTGCAGAGATTTCCTATCTAATTCCATATCCTATTCCATTTCTCCTCCAATGGATTTCTGAAGAAATGGAGGAACAAGGAGGAAATACCAGGCCTTTCATTCTTTAAAAAGTGGGAGGGAAACCTTTTCTACCTGTGTCCCCTGCCATAATCTTGTGCAGTTAGAGCTCCCCTTATTGTTTCAGTCTATCTGAACTCCACTCTCCAGACAAGGCTGAGGAGATCTCCAATGGATGGAGCATGAAGCTTTCCTCTTATCATATGCTGTCTCTCCCTGTTGTGTAAATATGTAAGGTCAGGTACTCTCTTGGTGCTACATAAAGAACACTCAGCTACCTTCTGAAACAAGTGCCATAGTGTTCTTCCTTCTCCTTATTTCTAGTTTTCCTGATGCTATTTGTGTGATTTACAGGGGTTGTTTTTATTCCTCAGAGCTTTCAGAGCAATTAAGAAAATAAAGAACAAATGCCCAAGTAGTTGAGAAAAATGGAAGAGGTAAAAGTTGGACACAAAGGCAGAGATACCATGAACAACTCCTAAAGAGGAAAGAATAAAATTATGTTTTCAACATGCCTTAACAGGCACAATTCTAGATTCAGTTTATTTCAAATTGCAATATGGTTTTGGAGGGGAGACAGTAACTTCTAAACAATATGGACATCCAATTTAATAAAACAGCAATCACTTGTCTATTGTGAACTTCAAAGTCATGCTGTATTTTTAATAAACAGTAGTTCAAATAAGCTGGTAAACTGTGATATGCCCTACTTGCAATGACCACTCATATGCCTGGATTTTTCACACTCCAAGAGGATAAAGAACCCCTCAAAACAAACATCCAAATGGGTTGTTTTGGGATTTTAACTGCTTCATCTTGATGGTTGCACAAACATGCCATATCTAACCTCTGTGCTAACATGTTGGCTCACAGGCTCTGTCCTCCTTTTCACCTTTCTAACCTCAGCTGAAGCTGTTGGAACTTGCAGAGGCTACTAATCCATGTCCATGCCTCAGCAACCTGACTTCTTCACCCTCAAATTCATGTCTCTTCCCCTCTGCTCTGCATTTCAAAACCCAGAATTAAGCAAACCTGCAGCAGATGCACATGTTGAAATGCACTATTGCTTTCTGCTTTGTAGTTTCCTTGTTGCCCAATAGCTCTGTCAGTAGTCTCTTTTTTCCTGCACACACTGCTGTTTTTTCAGTGCAATCTCTCCGAGAATTTAAAATAAATAAATAAATAAATAAATAAAAAGGCAGGGTCTCAGTAACATCCTTAATAAAGGAGCTTTCAGGCTTTTTCTTTTTTTTAAAGGTAGAGTATGACACAGCCCGAGATGACACACACCAAATAAACAGGAAAAAATTTGCCAATCCTTGTTCTATATTACACACCCATTGAACATTTTGGGTGGAGAATCTCCAAGGAGGTCAAGCTCAGTTCTTTAAAAATATTTCCATCTCTACATGAGGAGGCAAAATATCTCAATCTCTAAACCTGAGTAGCCTTTTCTACTTCTATTGAAACTTTAACTAAGTTTTCCAGAAGACACCTGTGTTCCATTGTATGAGATTTACCAGTGGTAAAATTTAATTTACCCCTCCCATTGCAGATCATGAATTTGCCTAAATTGTGATTTCTGCCATGCCTAATACAGGCATTATGTCTACTTACTAGCCCAGTGCAGGGCTAACTGGGGAAGGTAGCAAGGGTCCCTTTTCCACATTGCTGCTGCCTTAATCTATATTGTTTCTGTTCTTTTGCATCATTCTAGATTAGTTCTAAATCATCTGAATCCATAATATGGTAACACAAACTGAATTCACATGCTCAAAGGCAGTTTCTTAGCATACAACTTCACTATTTTGCCAGTGCTTTTACTCAGTGCTCGAGGGACTTTTTAACACCAGCATGAGTGAAGCAGGAGCCACAAGGCAACGTCAAACAAGTTCTTCACAGGTCTCAAGCCAGGGTGCATGCCAGGCACGCTTTGAAGAGCCACTGCTCTGAAAGAATGTGGTTCAGAGGCTTGTGTTCGACAGGCTGAAGGTCACCACCAGCATGTGGGTCAGGTCAGCCCTACAGCAGCCTCAGAAGTGTGCCTGGAGCAGGCAGATCTCATGCAGTTCCTTCCAAGCTCTTCTTCCCACAGCTGCACCCCCAGGCTTTGGGCTTGCTCCCCCATGGACCAGGCAGCTCCAAGGCCCACGCTCTGCAGGAGATGGCAAGGACAGGTGCCTGCCTCCAGCCCAGCCATCACCCTTCTGGCTTTGTCCTTCCCTTTGAATGCCCACTGAACATCCTTTCCCACACGCCAAACTCGTCCCATGTGCATTCACCTCTCCACAACAAACGATCTGAAATGAAGGTGCAGTCTTGCAGTAACAACCACATTAACTATTTATTCCGCTGAGGCAAATGATGAGTCAAGAGCAGCTTTTCAGATATGGAAGAACAACTAGTTTCTACTGCCAAAATCGTTTTCCTAACAGGACTTGTCTTCCACAAAGTGACCTAACCCAAAGGTGTTTGCACCCATGACCAGGTGTGATTCAAGACAAAGCAGCAATACAGTACTTGACATTGTTTGGTGTGTAGGACTCAGGAGAGAAGAAATATGAAAACAGACACGTGATGCTGATAAGAATTTCTTTTTATGTTATTCCAATAAAAAATACATTCATACAGAAATATAACAATCTTGCAAAAAACAATTTCAAATAAAATCTTGTAAAACAAAATTTTTACAAAAATCTTACAAAGAGATTCTTTAGATAACAGGGTGCTTCAAAAACAAAAAAAGAAATTTCACTAATAGAAACTTTTTCTTCTTAAATTTCAAGCAAAAATGTTTTTTTTTTATTTTTCAGCTTGATTGAGGCTCAGTTATCACCTGAACAAAATGTACTTACTTATTAAGAAAATTACAGGCATTTGACATATGGCACACAGCCCCACCCCATCCACACAAGTCTGATGGTATTTCACAATTGAGACAAGCCAGTGCAAGATTTTTTTGTTTGGGGTTGGTTTGTTTTTGCTTTTTCTTAATTTTTTTTGGCTATTTTTTTTTGTTTGTTTTAATTTCTTGTTTATAAGAATTACAGCTAAGCCAAGGACAATGCAAACAAGGAGTTAAAAATACAACAAAACCCAATTGTAAATAGAAATCCATTTTCTGGAAAATTTTGTTTATTTGGGGGAAGAAAAAAAAAAAAGTGCATTTTCAGGCAATTTAAACCAAAAATGAAATGAGAATGATTTAAGCCTGTGTGTTCCATAGAACCAGATCACTTGCATATACTTTTTTTAAACCACTTATCTACATACATTTCCCGGAAGATATACCAAAATATTAGCAGAGTAAGCAAGACTGATAATTAATAGTAAAAGAAACAGGTCACAGGTTTCATTGCATCAACTGTAGTGAGCTGGTTTAAAAAAAACAAAACAAAACAAAATGGTTTTGGACAGACTATTCCTACTCTAGGAAAAAACAGTCTTTATTTTAGCTGAACTATGTAAAATTAGAGCTCAACCACCACAACGACTAGCTCACTCACAGGTCCTCCAGTAAGCTGGAAGGCCAAAACCCGAGTGTACTTCTTCTGCACACAGCTAATATTCTTTTAGCATGCCAATATTCGGTTCATATCATTCTTAAATGGCCACAGATACGCTATTCCAGACAACCTAATAACTACAAAAACACAGTCAGCAGTCTGAGAAGGACTGAATGCCAACAAAGCCTTTAGCATACCATTAAGCTAAAGGTAAAGCCTCTAAAAATGCTAGATTTTAATTAACTGTATCTTTCATTTCTTTGTCTCCTTAATGACCATATTGCGGGGGGGAAGGGGGAAGAGGGAATATTTTGATGGGCTGTGGCATTTTCTATCTATGTGTTCTAATTCTTTTCCTTTTAAAAAAAATATTTATATATTATCTATATATATACACACATACACAGACTGTACACACAAATATACATACACAATTATTTTTCTGCCCACTTTTAAAAAAAAAGTAATATAGTTTCTTTCTGTATGACCAACAGATAGCTAGATATATAGATGTGAAACTTGTGCCTTTTAAGCAAATACATCTTTTAATACTTCTGTATCTTTAATATGTATGAAAACTTGACATATTAAGTACAGTTGGGGTGTGTATATACACAGTTGTTGTGCAAGGTCAATATAAAAAAAGTCTCAAGGTGGCAGAACTGGTCAGGTATTCAATTGGCATATGCATTATACTGTAACACAGTCAAATTGTCTAAGTTAAACAAATACTGTACTGACATGAATGACTTTTCTCTATATTTGTCTTTGTGAAGGAGGACCCTGGAAGTAACCTTTTTTCCCCTCATATTATACATTTGATACAGTACAATGCCAGGTGAAAAGAGAGCCTTAATAAAGCATGCATCACCCATACCCCTGTATAAGACCCCCTGCAAGAGAAGGTCACTTGCATAAGGCACCATTATTAAGGTCAACAGTGCATTAACAGCTAGAAAACCAGAAGTTAGTCCTCAAGGCATAAATAAGAGAAAAATTAGCTGCATGAGAAAAATCAGTTTCTAACCAATAGTGGTTTTATCCACCCAACAAAAAAATTATTCATGTTCCATACATTATGTAACATTAGACCAATTGTATTTTAGCTGCTCTTAACTGGAATCAAAACTGCAGTCCTGATTAAAGAATGGAAAAGCATATAGTTCCCCAGAACCATGCAATAACCTTTGTATTATAATGAAAAGTTATAGTTGTGTTACATTTGTAAATACACAGCTTATACAATGGATTACAAATGAGCTCTGTAGCAAGTAAAACAAGCTACTTGACACATTGCACGTTTAATAGCTGCACCAGACACCTAAAGCTCCTCTCACACAGGAACAGGGAGGTTCCCCATTTCCATTCTGGCATCCTGACTCTTTTTATTCCCCCCTTTCCCCCTCTCAGGTTTTCCCTCTAAAAAGGTGCAGACACCCCTCCCCCCACCCCTTGGAAATGATTGGTGGTCGTCCCATCTCACAAGATATTCCTCACATACAAGACATTCAGACTATTTTTTTTCTCTTACAGTTATAAAACAACCACAAGAAAAAAAATGTGCCTCAGCATACAGTCATCAAGAGATCCTCATCGCATACAGTCGCCCAATCATTAACATTCTCAGTGCACATGCTCACGGCAAAGGCTTAGGAGCCACTCAGAAGGTTAGATACCAGTGTATGAGTCCAGGAAACCCCAAACATCACGCACCGCGGTTGCTATGCCGTTCTTACATGACTTATTAGCCCTCAAAAGACCTTCAAGGAAGTGAGGTCCTGGAGGCAACTGGGTAGGGTGCAAAATGGCATGCTTTGGCTGGAACACGCATCCCTCCGCTCAAGGCTCTTCAACCTTGACGCCTCTTAGCCCGCAGGATTCACCTCTTGACCCATTCAGAGGTGTCTCTTCATGTGAAGGGCCAGGTGGTCAGACCTGGAAAAACACCTGCAAGGCAAGAGCGAGGCTGCGCGTTAGCCCACGGCCGCCGGCACACGCGACGCGACACGCGACGCGCGGGGCTGAGGCACCTCCCCTTGCTCTGCTGCTCCAAAACACAGCTGGTGGAGGAGGGATTTGGCATTCCCGGGATACACGGGAGTACTCAAGGTGTCTGTGGGCACCCAGGAGCTCGGCAGATGGGTGGTAACACTGCGGACTTCTCAACATTCATCTGCAAGATCAGGCTACAAACCACATCCCATCTATGAGTAAAATGGAAGGGTTTTTCTAGCCTAAACATGTAATAGTTCCTTAAAGCTACCAAACACGGTTGTGTTCCCAAACAACTCCTACACAAGCGAAAAGCAGCCTAGACTGGCTTTCCAACAAGCATTAAAAATAATTATTTAAAAGGGTGCATTTCAATCACATACCTGTCACAGTGACTACATTTAAAAGGCTTGGCACCAGTGTGCTTTCTGAAGTGTCTGGTTAATTCATCACTTCTTGCAAAACGCCACTCACACCCTTCCCATGAACATCTGTAAGGCTTTTCCCCTACAAAGAAAGCAGATGACATGTTAGTCATGACTTCATTCAAAGACAGGTGCTATCATTATCTACGTAAACCTCCTTCACTCTTCCAAAGACACACAATTTTATTTAATCTATCTGAATGCTTCAGAACACGCAAGCAAAGAAGGCTCACAAAATTCATATACATGATTCCTATTTATCTTGCTGCAACAGTACATCAAATAATCTCATTCCTACAAAAAATAATAATTATAAAAAAGAAGCGATTAAACAGGCTCCCAGGAAACAAAGGAATCCAGCCCTCTACCATTCCTGTTCATCCATAATGGCAGGTTTACTCCCAAATAGGTACCATTCACCTCATAAAGGTGATTAAAGACAGCACAGCTAGGCTCCAAAATGCAATTAGGCTACTGTATTGCATCAAAGTCCTCTGTCACTCACTCATCTGCATAACATGCAACCTCCTTTCTGCTAAGCCACTTATTCTTGGAAAAGCCTCCATACCACTTTGAACACTGCTATTTCAGCATTCAAGAAATACCACTTCCACTCACAGGAACGTTCTCAACCAGACAGTACGAGAACACCAGTTCTGCAATACTTCTGAGCCTGGCAGCTATTTATGTCTGCTCAACAACCACAGTTTCAGGGGAAATTGTTCCTTTCTCATGAAATAATCCTGTTTTATCTGACGTCTGCACAACAATGGGAGCATCTGAGCTTGCTCAGACTTCCCATAAAAGCCACAAAATGCTGAGCTCATGAGGCAAAATAGAATCTTTTCCTTGAATTCTCTTTCCCACATCTTAGGGAAAACAAAAAAGCAAGCCATCCATATAGGTGTTTGGATTGGTACACCAAGAACACCATGCCAGTTCCTCACATTAAACCATGTCTACTGAGCCAAGGCACAGCTCTACACATCTAACTGCTGTCATAAAGAGATGTCAAATAATAATGCTCAAACAAGCACATCAGCAGGCTACTTCAACCATAAAATATTTATAAAAGCCCTGAAGTGTCTATCTTCCTCACTTTCTTTCCCAATAACACACAGGACTGTTATTTATAGTTCAGGTTTCATAACAATAAAATGCTGCTGCTCAGTAATGTGGGATCAAATTATACAGTAGATCATTCATTTTTAAGTCCAATTGGGCAGATGTGTCAGAAGGACAACAACACACTGTGGCTTTCCAAGATTTTTTGCTGATAACAATGGAACGCATAAGTGTTAAATGAGTTACAAATATAGCTATATTTAATATAATCAAGGCCTCAGTATGTCTGATAAAATAGACCCGACATGGACTGAAGCATAAAAACAAGCTCTTACAGTATTTAGAGATCTGACTGATTTTTGGATATGCATTCCTTTTTTTTAGCAAAAAAGCCATAGCTCACTTTTGCTTTAAAATTAATTGTCAAGAAAGGCCTGGCACCTATTTTGGCCGGACCTTTGCTCCTGAAGACAGCGTGCTGCTGCAGCTTTCCAACTACTGCTTAGACAAGTGGCTCCCGTTTGCTATGACAGCAACCTAATCCACCAGCAAGTGCCCTGGCTCATGAAGAGAATGAGGAAGTGATGTTGTCCGTGCTGGTAAGCCTCTGCTACTATTACATCATCTCTCCAAACCTGGGCTACCACCCAGTGATTGAGTAACACTGTGACACCACCACCACCACCACCAAGGGGTATTCCCTGCAGTAGTTGCCGGTTCTTAATAAGCATAGGGTTACTAACCTGTATGAGTGCGCTGATGTGCTTTCAGATGTGAACTTTTGGTGTAAACTTTCCTGCAACCGTTAAAATGACACCTGTGAACACGCCTTCTGCCATCTGGCGAGGTGTCACCATTGGAGGGTGTACCTTTTTCTGCAGTCTTTCCAGTGGTACCGGTACGGATTTTCCCCGGTGAATGCAACTCACCCGGCGTACAACTCCATATCTGGGAAGAAGGCTCCTTGCTCAGCTCAGGAGACGAAGGGGGAGTGGAAGTAACAGATGAACTCAAGTTTCCTGAACTGGCTAAAACATCACTTATAGGGTCAGAGGTAAACTTTGTCGTGGGCGAGAGCTCCTCAGAGCTGTCTGAAGATTCGCTGCTCACGTCAGAATTCAAACTGTTGGTCTCTAAGTTCTGACTAGCAAGATTGTCCTCTTTTGGGACACATGTGTTCTTCAGTTCAGATTCCTCCTTTTTCTCACGTGCCAGAATAATTTTGGTCCAGAGATCCTCTTGGCTATCAAATTTGATTTCAGATGCAGAAACATAACAGGGTTCACTCTGAAGATACCGTTCCAGCTCCAAACATGTCTAGGTGAAAGAGAAGGAAGAAAAAGAAAGAGAAAAGTTACAGGCCTGCTTAAGAATAAGCCAAATTATTTTACACTTCAAAAAGCATGCAGGAATGTAGTACGTTCGATTTGAGGTTTCTAGGTTCAAAACAAATTAAAGGCTCCTCAAGCCGTAACTAGGTGACTGTTACGATGAAAAGAAATCAGTTTTTGAGACCTGGGCAGGAGTTCAAACACACAGCTGAAGGTGCAAGTCAGCTTTGGCTTTCAAAATAGCATTCTAATGACTCAGTTAAATTAACATCACTCTCATCATAAAATCTGTGTTTTCAGCAGGCTGATGTTGAAAAGGACCTTAGAGAACCACAACATAAAACTACACTTCGCTTTTGCACCTTGACTAATTTCAAATTGTTTTGTATCTCTCTCACACAAACACGAGGCTGAAAAGAACCAACTGAACACAATGTGCTCCGACACCCAGTTAAAACCCAAACCCTGTGATAGAAAACAAAGCCACATTTCAGCATGGCTGCGGAGCTGCCGGCCTGTCTTCTGGGGACATCAATGGAGCAGCAGACATCCTCCCATTTCCTGTGCATGAGAACACAGCACACTCGACTTTCAAAGAATGTCATTTCCAAGTGCACTGGCATGCACCGCATAACTCAAACTGCTCCCATGCGTGTTCAGAGGAACATGGAGAACTTCAACAACAGAGGAGAGGGGAGGAAAAAAGTTCCAGAATAGAAATGTCCTGTTCTATAGGATGTGAAATGGGAAATTACTCTGAGGTCCTGCTGGGAGTCCCACAATGAACAAGAACTTTATCTACTGGCCAAGAGTGCAACTGTATGAGTCATCTCTTTCTTTCTTTCACGCAATGCCAAAGGAGACTTCCTTTTAAAACCATGACCATCTGCCAAGAAAGTACTCTGCAAATGTACATGTAACAGTACATGGACAACTTTCCCCCATCCACATTCCCCTCAACTCCATGAAAGAAAACAAAACCACCCTAAATGGGTGAAACTGTGGGTTTCAATTTCATTTCACCCTGCTGACTTTCTCGCCATTTTTCAGAGAACAGAAAAAAAA
>WAAG01010043.1:0-12341 GCA_013390105.1 Tichodroma muraria | reverse complement strand
AAAAATAATTTTGCTTTCATTCATAAGAGAATGCACATGAAGTTTTTTTGTGTTTGGTTAAAGTTTGAGGGTTTTGTGGTGGTGAATATGTGTGATACTTAAGGTCTCAGTCTATTTCAGTAAAGTGTTTGGGAAGCATAATAATTAGTCAAGCAGAAATCACACAAAATAAAATTAAATAAAACATACATAAACTGAAAAGATANTAAAGTGTTTGGGAAGCATAATAATTAGTCAAGCAGAAATCACACAAAATAAAATTAAATAAAACATACATAAACTGAAAAGATATCACGTGGCAGATTTATTAAGGAACTGTTTCTCAGAAAAGAAGAAGGATGAGTAAGAGGAAAATGCAAACCCAGGCTGGATCAAACAAGGTGATTTCAGTGAAGACAAGGAAACACTGATGACAACTTCCATAACAGTTACTAAGAGTACTTGATTTGGAATACCGTACAACACTTTGATCAGATTGACCTAAGGGGGAAAAAACACGCCACCAATAATGGAAAAGGTGCAGTGAAATGCTGCTATGGAGCTCAGAATATGTCTTGCAAGAGTAAAGGCAATTCCATGTTACTCTTAAGAAAATGTCTTAGGGCAGAAGAATTTTGCTCCGTAAATATTCTAACACAAACAGAAAAAGGGAAGTGGAATTCAAGCTCTAAACCAAAGCCAACCCTCTTGGAAGATCAGTGCAGGTGGGGTCTGGTACTCCACATTGTGTCCTTTAGCTGACAAAAAGTAAACAGCTCAAATATTTCTGACAGCAGTGGTGCCTAATCATTCTGCATTCATGAACTTTGTATATTATAAACTGACCTCTGAAAGCCACAGAAATATATTCAGACATAGGACTACAATTCATGAGCCTAGGAGAGACAGTACATATGAATCTTTAAGAGGAAAACATTACCAAGAAAAGTAAAATAATTTAAGTATGGCTCTGAATGTTCTGGGATAGGAATGCATTAAAAAACATGTTCCATGAAAGAAACCATTTATGTGAAAGCACAATCTTTGATCTTGCTTGTGCTGGAGGTTTCTGGAAAATAGAAATATAGGAAACCTTGCAATTGAACAAATATTTGAGATTGATGGCACATTCCAGATGAAGAGGGAATCAATAATTTAATCATTCCATCATCCTTGGCTGAATTTCCTCTCTACCTGTAATAACTCTAATGTTGATCCACCACAAGCAAGCAGCAGCAGAACAGACATTGTGATAAGAAGGGCTATGGAACCCCATCCTGGGAGTTATACCTGACTGAATTTTAATTCCTTAACCTGGCAGTTCTATACAGGAATAAAGCCAGATCAGCCCTATACCTAAGTCATCAAGAATGGATTTCCAACATTTGCTGTTGCAAACGCAATTTCATCATCTGTATCCAGGGCTGAATTGCTCAGTGTCAATACAGCTGCTGAGAGAAGACTTTTAGATGTGGATCTTTAGGTCTAGTGAAAATGTAAAACCAGAAACTATAATAAATTGCTTCCCTAGGAACTGTTTTTACACACGAAAAATTACTTAGGTATACATAGGTGTGTTCATCCTCCATAATATAATTGAAAAAAAATTTAAATTTTATTAAATCAATTTGAATTTTATAGTTTGTCTGAAGGCAGTAAGCTGAGACAATCTTATTTTATTCCATTCTTATTGGTCTCTCTCTCCTTTTAGGAAGTAAAAGAGCATTTGCAGGGGATGCATTGCAACTGATGATACAGGGAACAAACAGCAAGAGGAAGCTTAGGCACTGAAGGACAAAATGGCTCATGCAGCTGAATTGGAAAGAGGGATAGAGAAAAACCCAGTTTTCTTTATTCCTATTCTAGCATCTTTCTTGATAGAAAATCTTAAAACCTTTCTCTCCTCTACTGTAGTGGTCATCCCTGAAAGCAGTGAATGGATAAGAGAGAAACGTTTAAGCTCTCTGTTATTTAAGTCTAAAATATATCCATAAAATGTTTGGGGCTTTTTTGGTGGCTTTGTTTTATTGGTTTTTTTATTGTTATAACCTTCTGGAGAAATATGGATCTCCAACAGAAGACTTCCATGATTTAAGTCTCTTAAAGTCTCCCAAACTCATTCCTGTGACAGCTACAGTTGCTTTCATACTTGACTATTAAATGTCAGAAATCAGACTTTACAAGATATATCTTTTTTTTTTCCTCTGAGGGAGCAGGTTAACCCCATTGCGGGTTTATACAATTATATATAGTTATAGAAACTGGTAGAATAGTTTGAATATGTGGTAGCAGTAACAAAGAATGGTTTCTAGTAATTTTATCTTTTCTTCTGTACTAAGTATTAGAACTGCCAGACAACAGAGATTCATCAGCCATCTCAAACATCACTTAATTTGCATGAAAATCTATCTGTTTACACATATATTGGGAGAGCAGTGATTAATTCTGGTAAGCTAGGCAGGTAATTTAATTAGCTGGTAAGAATTCTGTCTTGAAATGTCTTATTAATTTGTTGCGAGCAGCTATCTCCAAAGTGCATCTATTAACCCTATGCAAAGATATATTCAAATGTGACACACACAAACCCAAGACAGTTACAGATAGAAAACTGCTTTCAATAACTCAATTGGAGCTGTAAAATGCTCAGTCCTTGACAGTCCACTGCGTTCAGTCCTTGACTGTCCCGTGTGTTCAGTATCTTTCAGATGTCAGCAACTCAGCAGAGAGGCGAGAGAGGAGCAGCTCCTGAGGGGTCATCACTGAGCAGGGGTGTAGGTAGGAGCCGTGGATGTGCTGTGGGAGACACACAAAGATCTCCTCCTGCCTCTGAAATCATTCCTGAAAAGAAATTCATCACAGCAGTGCCAAAAAGATCCTACTGCAGAGGGCAAGGGTGTTGACAGGTAGAGAGAAAGGACGGAGTTTTCCTCATAGTCTGAGAATCCCAAAAGAGGCCAGCAAAGAGACAGCAGACCCTTTCTTGGATCTGATCTATTCCCTGCACCAAAAGGAAACTACTTCTCTGTGCCTAAGCTTCATAACACAGACAGGTGCTGAGATGATGTGGTCACCCAACTGACAGCTCACTCTCACTGTTCTTTCCCTTCCTTAGAAGTTACTGTAGCAGCAAGAAACTATTTCACTGGATCATCCCTTGAAGGAAGAACACTTTGAATACCAGGAAAAAGTGAGTAAAAAAGCTTCATGGGCTGCTTTAAGTGAGCTAAACTTCTCCTGTAAGGAAAATAAACATATTTTGACCTGACAAAAACAGCTTTAATGGGTCAAGGGATATACAAACTTAGGCTATGTCAAAATCATTAGGCAGGTAGCTGCTGCAGTGTAACGCTGTGCTTCCTGCATCCTATGCATCAGCTTTCCTCTCTGTGGGAAGAGGCAGGATGGAGGGGGTGATGGCTGCCTCGGGCTCACCTGGACACAGCCGTGTGCCAGAAGGCACCTGTAGGTATTGTGGTTAAGCCGTCATTTCCAGAGGAGGGTCAGGCAGCCTCAGAGGGGCTAACGAGATGCTGCAGCCCCTTGGCAGCAGCTCCCTGCATCTCAAGGCTGTCCCTACTCCACTCCTTGGCAGTGACAGGGTGGCCTGGGCCCACTGCTGGGTAGCCATGTCCTCTCCTGCTCAGCAGGAACCCACTGCTCACAAGCTCTGCCATGAGCCACAGACAGGAAACAGCCGAGCTCTGTCTAATCCGGTGAGGAGTCTGCTCTCTGTACCAGGGGACATCAGCTGGGACAAGGCAAAGCAATTTTAACTGCATGGCATTAAAAATATGATCTAACAGTGGGTGCCCCTTAATTAAGGAGCTAAATCAGCAGGAACAGAGTGGGTTTGATTGTGTCCTCAGCCTGGGGGGTTTCAATTATGTGATTTTTGAGAGTCCTACAAATGAATCATTCTATAAGGCCTATCTCTTTTGTAGCTGTGAGAGTTCTCCCTCTGGGTCCCCCTTCAGACCCAATGTCTAGAATTAACACAGGCAGGAAAAATTTTATTAATCACAGAAGCCTGCCTGTGCCACCAAGCTACACCTATCCAACAGGAACCAGTAGAATATTGAAGCTGAAAACCACCCACTTTATATAAGAACAGTTAGAAACACTTCTGGATGATCTAGGAAATGCTTCACTCCTCTTGGTCCTGACCTTTGAACAGAGGAATTCCTAGTCACAGGCACTCTAGAGAACACCCAAACTGTTTGGCTTCCATCACTGTCAACATCACACACAGCCAGGGAGACACTCTGGACTGCCCAGGCACACAGCAGTAGAAATATTGAACATAAAATTTAAACATTACTCTTTCCTGTACAGTCATAATTAAAAAATGGTATTCATGGCAGTAATTGGGAACCCAAATCAGACCAGCCTTGCTCCCAGGTGGAAATAGCACAGGTGACTGATCTCACAGTAAGGACCAGGAATGTGGTGTCAGCTCTGATACCCAGAGGCTAGGGAGAGGGTAGGTGCTTCTTTCTGAGAAAGTATAAAATGGGATGCTTGAAACTACATCAACCAGAGACAAACATGCCTCCAGCAATTACAAATTTTATGGCATAACTCCCTTCTCAGTTGCCTCAGGCTGTTACATATACAGCTAAATAGGATAATTTGTTTGTCTCATCTTCAGAGGGGCACATATAATGCAGTCTAGAGCAAAGGCAGATGTGTCATATTATATAATATCTGTTTTATCTGACAGGTTAATACAGCCAAAATTGTCAACTCCCCCTCCACACACACATGCACGACAGGAGTGATACTGCTGATGCTAATCTTTGCTAATAGATCTACAGTACAAATAATTTAAACTAGTTCACAGCACTGTGACTAGAAATGCCATAGCTACTTCTCTGTCACCTTAGATCTTGAGCAAAAGTCATTGATGTCGTGAAAATCCTTGACTTAAGCTGATGCTGGCAATTTTTCACAATTGTTACATTCAGTTTTAGGCAGCCAAGGGCTGCCTCTGCTCTGCAGTAGTTGTGTACTTGAGTAGAACCATACAGAGCTCCAAAGGTCTGTACTACAGGCTGTATTTGTTTCTATATTACCTGGTCATTGTCTAATCTACCTCTGTGATACCTGAAAAGGAAACAAAGCAGGGAAAATATAGTAAGCCATGAAATATCTGTGACCTTTCAGAATAATTTATGAAGTCCACTGCACAGGTTAAGCTCTCAAGGAGTATTTAACTACTGGGAAAATACTCAGGTACTTAGAACGGGTTGCTTTTTTCACTCTTTTCCCTCAAAATAGCCTGACCAGCTTTGGATGTCCAACATTGCCCCAGTTTAGCTCTGCTCTAGGGAGGTGAATAGCTCAGCTCATAAAATGAGATGAACTGCACCTATTACTAATTGAATACTGTTTTCTTTTCCTTTCCCCCCAGAAAATGAAATTTTGCCAAATAACGTTAACAATGTCAGAATTAAGGTAAGAATAGCTGTAGTATATTTCAGATACAAGGAGAAAATATACTTTCCTTTAAAAAAATTGTGCGTGTGGTATAAAATTAGAAAGAAAGCAGGAAGCATGATACGATTCAGAGACAAATAAGCAGCTCTCTATGACTGGGTCATGAAATAGTGGCAACTGCAGCATGGTCCACATGCCAGGACCTGGGACAGGGCTGGTGCTTCTAGGCTGGATTTGGGAGATATCCGCTCCACCCAGACCAGGCAGGCAGACAGATGTTTCAGAGAACACCTCCACTCTGATGTCCCCACTGCTCCACCTCACGAGATGGTGGCCAACTGTGAAAGAAAAGAACAAGGCAAAGCTGGTGTTGGAAGGTTCAGGCTTTTGGCAGGGACCCAGAGCAAAGCTGCAACTCTTTAGTAGGTTTTATTGCCATGTGAGACTCTGGGTATTCCAGCACTGGAATTTTTGGAGCTGTGATGGCTGTTTTGCCATCCCTGTTTTCCATTTCTCCAGCACTGCACTAAACAAATTTTCTCCTATGGAAGAAAAGGGAAAACCAAGAAAGGAACTATGAATTTTTCTAAACTTCTCAAAATTACTTAAGTTTAATAACTTGCTGCACAAAAAACTGTATTTAGAAACTTCAGTTGTAAAGTGCTTGTGATAGGTGGCATTTAAGCTGCAACAAAAGGAGTTGTGTCATGTAGTTAAATAGAGAACAACCAAAAAGCAGCTGATAACAACTGCAGAAGAAAAAAAAAACCCTCTAGAATCATCTGTGAACTGTAGATCAGGAGCTGAGGCTGAAACAGTGCAAACATCCAAGGAAAAGAGAAACGAGATTCCAGCCTGGAGTGAGACAGCTCATTTGTAGCACTACCATGAGGGAGGCTGTGGCCAGCAGACCTTTCAGAGATCCACATTTCTCAGGCCCAGGTTATGACACACTTCTGCAATGCTCTGCAAAGAGTACTCATGCTCCTGATTACTGCAGTAAATGTGCCTTCATCAAATGATGCCTCCCAGCACCCACTTTCCTCGCTAGCTTTCACCAAAGGGTCTGAGTTTTGTTGTGTTGCATTTTGCACCCTGGCAAACCCAAGGAGGGGACTATGGTTGGTGGCACCCTTACAGTTAATTTTGCAGCAAACAACGTCCTGAGAGTCAGCTGACTGAGAGTTAATAATTCCATTTCATATGTTGCACAATGCACAGGGCTCCTCAGCAGACATGGGGAGCTCAGGGACGGGTATCAGCCCTGCCTCTTCCCACCACACTTGGAAGTGCATCTGTACACTTCCATGGCTCCCACCAAATTTCCAGAACCACACAATTGCCACTGGTCCAAACCAGGTCTGCCGGACGCGCCTCTCAGGGAAAACAGGCAAGAACAGTCAATCTGAGCCATGATGGTTCTGCAGTTGATACAAAAATCAAAAACCATGGAAGAGTAATTTCCGGCTGAGATTTTCAAAGGATCCTAAGGGGGTTAGGATTCAATTCAATAGTGGGTTGGAGCTACTTTGAAGATCACAGTCTTAATCACTGAGGTACTGCTGTGAGAACTCAGTGCTGTGCTGTTGAGCAAAGGATCATTTTACCACAGTCTTTTTTCACAACAGAATTTTCCTGCACTGACAGTGATTAATAATCAAGAGCTAGTAATTAAGCTTGTATTTACAGAAAACACACAGATGAAAATGATGACTAAGGAAATGGTGCTACAAACTGACCCTTCTCACTTCAAAGAATGTGAAAGGTGCAGCAGACTTTGCACTGACTCCAAGATAAATATCTAATTACACTTATCTACTCATCCTGAAAGATGTAATGAGGAGATTGCACATCTAGGAAGTGAGAAAACTAGCAACTACCCTTCTTGAGGGTTTCTATAGGAAAGAGTTAAATTTACCTCATAGAAAAATGAGGAGATGCTGTCTCTGCTTACCCTGTGAGTCCTTCAGGGCTCACCCTTTACTGAGAAACAGAGAAGCACTTCGTAGAAGACACCAATAAGACATAGAGACAGTCTGCTTCTTTGGGCTGCTTCTAACACTTTTGCAAGACAAGATAGATCCTCCTTCCAGCCTGTCATATTGGAGACATCCTTCTAATCTTTCTCATATGGGGTCCCAGCCCCAGAATCAGCCCAAGGGAGCAGGTTTGCCCATGTTTCTGTGTGGGACAGTGCAGCTTTGGATTGTAGTTGCCAGTGTGGTTTTTGTGTACCCATTGGATCACCCAACCAAGAAAGGAATCTCTGTCATGTGCTACAGCATGGAGCAGGCTAGAGAGGAAAAGGAGAGGAGACATGCACAGATACTAAATTCTCTCAACTCTCCCACCATTTCAGAGGATAACAGGTGGGCATAATGCCAGTCTTCCTCAGTAGTGCAACAAGAACATACTGCATGTCAGATCCAGGGAAGTCTGTGGGGTGAAATCTGTCTTTGCATATCTGAGGATCAAAATGCAAGTTCACAGTGCAGGTGTGAAACAGATTCCTTTCATGTGTGGAGATAAATTGCTGCCAAGTCTCAGGCCATCTAAAGCAGTGGTAGGTATCTATTTGAAGTTATGAATCATGAATCATGCTGGGCAGCCTACTCCATCTCAAGAGTAAGTAAACTGTAGATCTGATAAGCTTTGTATTACCTTTGTAAAATTTGAATCAGGCCCTGGGGTGTTTTCTTACGTTAGTGTGTTTAAGATTAATAAACCTAGATGTGGTGTACAGTTCAGAGATTTGGGGGGTAAATCCTATGTTTGCCAGGAAAGACAAGTGAAATAGATACTTTGTGAAATAAATATTTTATAAAAGAAATAAAAATAAAAATTCAGAATTTATGTCTCAAAGGACTAATATATTTTAACATTTATGCTGGAATGATTCTGAGGCCTCCAAAATTTCATTTCCCTTCCCTTTGAGCAACATGATTAATTTAAATAGACAAAGAACCAAATGGTAAATCACAATTCCTTTGAAGTTTAGAGCTAAGTCTGCTGAATCAGTATTAAGCTTTTCCTGCATTTCAATTAACTCTTTGAGAAACCACTGCTTCATTGAGACCTTCGGTAATTACTGATGTGAATGAGTGGAATTCCAGAGGTGATGAAGACCTTTCAGTTAATTGATTTTGAGGCTCCAGCTAGACAAGCCATGAAAAAAAGGAGAACATAGCCCTGAAAGTGGTGATAAGTAGCTTAATCTTCAAGGCTTTTGGGGTTTATTTTTAAAAAGAAAACAGTGAATAAGAATGTTTATTCTCAGAGTTTCTTTGTGGAGCAGCTTCTGTAGTTGAAACAAATGTGTTAGCAGTTAAAAATAAAATCAATGACTTCAGCAGCCTCCTCTAGATGCAATCCTAAACCAGTGCTGACCTGAGTCTTTTTATTTGCAGATTTTTAATTATATGAAGACTGCCTCTTCCTTATTCTGTCATCAATGCAATGGAACAAAGTCACTTGTAACCTATTTTCCACAGTGGATTAGGTTCATATTTTTGTATTCAGGGGACAACAATTTGGAAGATGAGTTACAGTTATGAACGATCTTGCCAAGGAAGTACCAGAACATGTTTTATGGTGTGGCAAGAGCACTTATCTCCTTTCATGAAATCAAGGTTGGACAAGAAGAGCAAGGTTCGTCTCCTCTCCAGGTCACCTGAGTTTTATTGCTTCTAGATATGTTGGCAGTGTACCAAAGCATTTACTTACATACTATATCATGCATATTTATAATTTTTATAGCACCTTCTCTCTTTCTTATTATCATGCCTTCCTGAAGTAAAAGGTGATAGAATTTTAAGAGAGCTTAAAGTACAAATTTTTACAAATTCCTTGGGATGTAGATAATTTTGACTTCAAGACTTGGTTATTAAATTCTCAAATCTGGTTTATGTACACCAAATCTTGTGTATGTGTGAAAGGTAGGACCTGTCATAAATCAGTAACTCCAAGTAAAAAGCAGTTTTGGGAATATTATTCACACTCAGATAAATAAATAAAGATAACTTGACAGGTTGCTCCTCCTGTGCTAGACATTGTAGATGTACATCTAGTATCATAGATGGGATTGCTGAAATCACCAAATAAATTTATGTTGTGTGTTAGCAGAACTGCCCCCTTGGGTTGTAGGCCCCCCACTGCCACATCCACCCGCAGACCTTTACAATTTTGTTGCTTTGAGCCTTACCATGCTCCTTTATACCTCTGGCACAGTATTTTTGCTGCTCAAGATATTGACAGCTGATAACATGGATGGCTCTGAGGATTTGATCAGCAAGCCCACACGCAGACCCAAGGGGCATCCTGCCCCCAGGACACACCCCATGAGTTTTTGCATGCTCAAGGCTGTCCCCCACAGTATGAGACACGTGCATTTGGGCAACTGAGCAGGGCCCCTGATGGCAACTTCAGCGTGAGCAGAGCTCCTTGCCAGCTTCCACTGGACAGACCAGGGGCCTGCTGCCCTGTGCACTCATGGACAGCTGCCAGCACCCACTTGGTGCCTCTACATGTTCAAATCCAGACCTGTGTCCCCCTTCCATCTTCAGTTCCAACATGAAACTGCCCAGTTTTAGCTTTACTGCACCTTCTTGCTCTTCTCCTTCTGGCCTTCTCTGAGTGGCATTTTGTTTTTTTGGAGAAGAAAACCTTTTATGCTGGAACTGGAATACAGGAACTTAGAATTCTGTTTTGACCAAGCAATCCATTTATGAAAAAAAGATTTTTCAGGTTTTCTCCAGGAGTTTTGGTGAAAAGCATAAAATACCATTACAAACTCTTGCTTTGGAAGCCAGTCAATAGTAACCTGCTTCTTAAAGATATAAGCTTAAACTATTAATGATGTGGTGAAAACATAAAATTTAGGGTATTTTTTGAAACCAAGCTATGGCTTGACTTTTTCTTTAATTCATTATAATGAACTGTGTATATTTTAGTCCTCAATGAATTAAAGTGACTAACATTTTTATCAGAATAGTTTATCAAAATCAGTGATAAATAATGTTATTAGACTTAATATTCCAGCCTCATTTGCTTTTCACACGGAAATTCATAACAGCCAATAAAACACAGCTGTGTAATAATATTGTGCTAAAGCCATAAACAATGTATTTGTAAAGTCAACATGCAATAAAAAAGGACAAAAACTATCTTCTAACAAAAGAAGATTGTAGTCAGACTCAATAAATGCTGAGTTTGGGCTCCTTGTAATACAAAACTGTGAAAAAATAAATTTTTTTAAAAGAAATTATTGTTTTAATGAAATGAAAAAATTAATAATAATTGTTTATTTCTTCCCCTGTGTGTCCCTTCTCTCTCCCTCCCTGCCTTTCTATCACTTTAAGGAGTGAAGAGGGTCAAGGAAGGAAGGAAGGAAAGAAAAAGTAATGTATACAAATCTAATATCTTACATTACTTTGAAGAAATAAAAGTGTGTGTTTTAAGCCTACAAATTAAAATTATCTCATTTTTGTGTGAGATTTTTTATTTCAATATTCTGATCTTTTCCAGCTCTACTTGTTTGGATATCAATCACACTGAGTATCTCATACCATGGTCAGATTTCTTCTTTTGTTGAGTAGTCTATTAAATAACTGGAGTTATTATTAAATAACTGGAAATTTCATATGATGCAAGTTAATTTTATTATTACTACCAAGTCAGAGGCTTTACCAGGAAGAAAAGACCATGAGGAAATATGGAGCATAACTTCTAGTTCCTTTCCAGTCTCCCTGCCCCATTTCCCTCCTGGGTTCACAGAGCATAGACTGATGTACCCATCTGTTTCCAGCTAAGTGTTTTCTGTTTTTTATAGAGGCTTTTTCTACACGCCCAGAAACATCCTAAAGCTCTGACTCGAACCAGACTTGTGCTGCTCTTCTGTGAAAATACAAATTCCAAACAGAGAAGGAAATTTCCTTTGCCTCTTTCAGAGCTGGCTGGTGCTCAGAGATACCCAAACACCACTGACAACACATTAAATGTGTCTGTATTAGCAAATACTGGTCCACTGACCTTGATCATGAGCAGAGGCCATGCAGCCACAACGTTTCACAACATGTGAATCTGAGTGCTGCAAAAGGTGATATTAAAGGCAGGCAGGAGGTGAACACTCCTCATTCCTTCCAGAAACAAGCTGCTACCAGAGTGCCCAGAGGCCCAGCACATTCATTTCAGCTGGGCTCAGGCAGAAACACACAGAGACATCAGTTCTCATTAGCTCTGCCACCAACAGGGCAATGGAGGCTTCTGGGAAAACTCGATCAAGGAGATGGATGAAAACAACCATAAACTATGTAATGTTTCTAATGTCTTCCAAATCTCATTAATATATTTCAAATTGCTTGGAGTGGTTTGAGTTTATATATGATTTGATTTCTTCTGATCAGAGAAAACATAAGCAATCCCCAAACTTCAGTGGCTGAGATTTCCCCTGGAATTACAACTCACATTTCTCCAGAAGTGTATTTTCAGCTGCATACTTTTTATAATTATATAGAGTATATATAGTCATTGTTCTTTACTGACTTGTTTAATTGTTTATAACTAGAATGCAGTTTCAAACTGTATTTTATTGGGCTGACTGGAAGCTGAACAGCTTTCAAGTGTGTATGGAACCTTCCCAGATTCTATTTTACCATTTTCATTGCCAGAGGCCACTTTGCTGCCTATTTAGTTTGGTGCTTTTATAAAATAATGCCATCAATATATTCAGACTGGAATGAGAAGGCACACATTGACCTTCTTTTTTTGCCAGTATCTCTGGGCTGTTGTTATTATGTTAAAGATCTATAGGTCAATAAAAAAGCTTATTAAGGTGAGGTTACTAAATGAAAACAAGAAAGACAGTGGGGTCATTCGCCATGTGCAGCCCAAAGACTATATAGAAGTCTAAATATAAATATAAATATAAA
>WAAG01010029.1:2298-38949 GCA_013390105.1 Tichodroma muraria | reverse complement strand
AAAGTATTTTGGATTTCCATCTAAGTTTGCCTTTCCTGTGTCACGTGTATAATTTATTTTGTGCTCTGTGATCTGTGCTGTCCTGGGGAGCATACCTGCCCTGATGGCTGGTGGATAGATGGAAGGAGCATTATTTTCAGGAATACCTGTGATCAGTTCCAGAAGGGAACCCAGAAAAGTTGAACAACTGTATACAATTGATTCAGAGCCCTGCTTCTTTCCTCTGACAGTGAGTTGGTGGAAAGCTAAAGATCTTTGGGCTCTCACAAGCTTAATTGGTGTGTAAGTGTCAAAGCCCCTAATTCTTTTATAAGAAATTTATCTGCCTTTTCTGAATTGGAAATAGGAACCTGATTCCTTAAATAGCTTTGTGAATCAGATCCAGGACTTGGAGTGAGCTGTAGGAATTGTGTATTAGATACTTGGAGGATTCAGGATACAAAGATATGAAAACTTCATTCTCACATTTGTGTCAGATAGGTATGAAAACCTTATTTTTTTTTTAGCTTTTAAGGACTGCTGTGGACACCAAACCTGGTTAAGAACCATGGGAGGCATATAGACACAATATATGCTTATTGAAGTATTTTTATCTTTTTTTCTTTGCTTTCAGCTTCAAATAAAATGAGTTGTTGTGTCCAGAAGGTGTATCTGGTATTTCCCAAATGGTGCATAAATAATATCTCCCAAAAAGTTAAAATGCACTGGAAGTATTTTTTTACTTTTGTGTTTTTATCAGATTGGTGAAGACATCAGAAAACAAAGGAGACAGGATTTGAGCCATTATTATCTAGAAGGAGAAGGGGAGGAGGCAAGGGAGAAGTGTCCTAATTTTTTTTTTCACTTCTTCTTCCCACAAGTCTTCTTTCTAGTAGGGCTGATCCGTGGCTTCTCAGGTAGTTATTCTTGCTGTTGACCACTTGAAAGACCAGATGTAATGTTTTGCATTTGGCTTTTTTTTTTTCCTCTAGAAATGAGAGTATTTGGGTATATAAGCAACATAGTACCAGGCTGTTTCTATGGAGGTGGTGGAGCCTCACCTATTTTGAAAGAGCTGGAGTGCTTATGTTTCCTTGCATTTTAATCCTAGCTTCTAAAATTAACATCTTTAGAAACAGCAATCTAATTCAGAAGATGAAGAGCTATGCTGTTTTGCTATCAGTTTCTCATTTCTTTGTGGATCCATTGGGTTTTGTAAATAGTGGGAGATGCCTAGTGCAAATAAAAATCTTTTCCTTCTCTCCTTCACAGTCCTCCAGGGAAACACTTGCTATGCATCAGTAGAAGCCAGTTTCACTATTTTGGTTTCAATTCAGTTTTATCTAAGGCCAAATATTCTGCGTCAGTTTCCTCTGAAGTCTATGCTCAGATGTGATGCTCAGAAAAGGGAAAATTTAATTTTATGAAATACTGCACTTAATCACCACATACTTTTGTGTCTCTTATCTGTTGCCGTCAAAATTTTTCATGCAGACTTTGCTCAAGTTTGGGGTTAGTTGACAAAAGCTGTGCTGGGAATTATAAAAGCACTATTTTTATTGCTTTTCTTTATTTGAATATTATTGTTCATCTCTTTATAGGCAACTTGGATATTGTACCCATGTTTTTCAATCTTCATTTTAAACGATTACAGCAACTAGGATTTTTGTTGGGTTTTCATGTTTCTTTTCAATACAAAAATACATTAAATTCTTTTTTTTGCATTCTCTGGCAAGTCTATGAGCCACTCTTTATAACACTATTGTGGTTTTTTTGAACCACGATCTAGTTCTTTCAAAACAAAACACATCCATCTCAAAATCAAAGTAATTCAAGAATAAATTTGAACATATGCTGGTATTTTCTAGATAGCACTCTTCATATGGTCTGACAGTGATGTGCACACTCTGTAGCCTTTTTATTTTTTTCCTAGAATGAGCACTGAAATTCAGTGTAGTGAGCTGTCACGACTTTTATTTATTTTAAGGTCAGTCAGTGTGAAATTTATACTACAGCAAAATTTTAGGGAGGAATAAGGTTTTTTACAACCAAAATGCATCAATTTGCTCAGCTTTTCTTGTGCTCTCATCATCACAGTAAGGCGCCTCTAACTTTTAATCTTATGATGTATTTGTTATCTGCCCCTAGTAAACTCTGTGGCTGCTTTCACCCTGTATCTGTTACGTATATATTTGTACAAGTCCTGAAAAATACCCTTTCTGCTTGTTGCTAGCTATTGATATATGCTGTTGATTCTGTCATAAAAGAAATACATCTGTCATTTCTTTAAGCAGTTTTAGCAAGCTACTACCTTCTTGCTTTCTCAGATCTCAGTGGCCTTTGGCACTTCATCTTTTGTTACCTTGAACATTCTCATGCTGATCACTTAATTGTTTCTGATCTCTCCACGAAATAGGACAAAGAAGTTACCTGTTGCCTTTTAAACGTACTCAGAATAAAATTATTTTTGTTTTTGACGCCCTGTAAATACAGAATTTTAGAAGCCTTGAGGTAATATCTAAATAAATTCTTTATGCATCACTGTAACACTGCTTTGAACTGTAAGGGTTTTTGAACTATGAGTGTAGCTTGGAAGCGTAGCACCTTAGAATTGACTTCCTTAAAATGTGGACTCTTCTCTTTTAGGGAGTAACTGGTGCTTTGGCAGTTTTGATGAAAGATGCAATTAAGCCCACACTAATGCAAACATTAGAGGTAAGTATGTCTTATGATGCCTACCCTTCTCCAGCTTTCAAAATTCCATATTGTGCTGATCATGCTTCTCTTCAGCAACTGTGCTTGACTTTCAAAGTTCAAGCCAGGGTCCAATCCATAAAGGCATTCTAGCGAACGTTCATTTGTTTATGGTAGCTATTCAACTCTATCTGCATTTATATGTTTTTGGTGGTTTTTTTTCCTTTTTGAAATCTGGCTATAGTCATAATTTTACCTGGTATTGCAAACAAGCTGCAGTGCGTTGTTGAGCTGCTTCTGAGCACAGTGGGAGGCAGGTTCGTCTTCTGAGTCGAAGACAGATTTACTACTATTTCCCACCTTGCTCTTACAGGGAAGTGTCCTTTTTGTGTATTTCTTTTATACAGATGTTCTCATGATCATTCCCACAGCCCAGCATTTTGTGTGGAAAAAAGGATGCTTTGCTGTGGCCATTCTAATCTGTATTACATTTTGTGCCATTCATAATCACAGGAGGGTCCTTTCAGCTGTTTATGCATTTTCAAAAGATGGCTCCCAGCCACCCTGTCTTGCCACAGTGCCTTCATGGACTAAATGAAGCTTTGTTGGGCTATGAGAGGAATGTTTTACACCTATCCTAGTGAACTGTGAACTTTCTTCCCAAAGCTTTAAGAATGTAGTATTAGTGCAAGCTAACTTTGTGCCTGGGCAGTCTGGTATTCATGTTTTGATGGGAAACTGATGAGCAACATTCAAGGGAAGAAGGAGAAAGAAAAATGAGAAAATAATGAAGCAGCTTTGAAAACAGATGCCCTTGGAGAAAAATCAGTGTATATTTTTTTTTTTTTCATTTGACCATCAAAATTACATAGCTGGAATATTTCACAATGATTCTTGATATGGTGAAAAGTTGAAGAATGCAGAAAGATACCAGTGCAATCACCAGTTGATAAAAATGTCTCATTTTCTGCAGCACATTGAAGTGATAACTACCTTTTTGCTTTTGTGTTTGGATGGGGACAACTTCCTAGTCTTGGGGAATATTAAAAAAACAAAATCTAAGTCTGTGTTATTTTATTATAGCCATCTTAGTTATTTTCCCCTGCAAAGAAAACCTGTTCTTTCATGTGGCCATACGAAGAATGTATATGTGTGTATGTGATAATTTTAATATAGCATCCAATAGCAGAAACTGGGGGTCACATAGGATCAAGAATATCATGGCCAGGACTCAGTACGGTAATCACCACCTGGATAATATTGTGTGTGTTAAGCACCGGTGACAAGGTAGCTTTGATTCTGACTGTTTAGTCACTCTATTTGCACTTTGCATATCTGTTGGAAAATTCTGTGGTTTTGTTGCAGTGTTCTGAAAGACAATTATAAATGTCAGAAGCAATTGTTTTGATTGATAGGCATTTGGTTCTGGGACTTGCATGCATTTATTTTTTCCCTGAATTTCTTTATATTCACATTTCTGTGCAATAAAATTCCTGCCTTTTATGTGGTATTCTTTTCTAGTCTAATCTATGCTATGGCTGAAACATCTGCCAGCTTTCATCAAACACTTGTTAGCAGGACCCTGACCACATTACCCAAAGATGCATTTTTCCCCTAAATTCTTCTCACAAAGTTCTTTTTTAAAACAGCAAACTAAAGCAGCTCAGAAGACTGCTTCATGCTCCATTCCTCCACTTTGCGTCTTAAAGATGAATTTTTGTCACCCTTTGGATACTTGCTGGCTTGCAGGCGAATATGACTCACCTATCCAAGAATGGAGATCTCTAGTTTATCTAAATATTTTCCAAGATAGTGCTGTGCTTTGGCTGGTGTCCTTTTGGGCTGTGTCATTGCTGTCATGTAGAATCACAAAACCTGCTGAGTTGGAAGTGACCCCCCAAGGATCACCAAGTCCAGCTCCTGGCCCTGCACAGCATCCCCAAGAGTCACACCATGAGCCTGAGAGCATTGTCTAAGCACTCCTTGAACTCTGTCAGGCTGATGCTGTGACCACATCCCTGGGGAGCTGTTCCAGTGCTCAGCCATCTGGGTGAAGAACCCTTTCCTAGTATTTAACACAAACCTCCCCTGACTCAGTTTCAGGCCATTCCCTCAGGTCCTGTCACTGGTCACCACAGAGAAGAGATCAGTGCCTGCCCCTGCTCTTCCTCTCATGAGGAAGTTGTAACTGCAATGAGGTCTCCCCTCAGTCTCCTCCAGGCTGAACAGAACAAGTGACCTCAGCCACTCCTCAAACCACTTCTCATTAAGGCCTTTCACCATCTTCATTGCCCTCCTTTGGACACTCTCTAATGTCTTTTCTTACACTGTGTCACCCAGACCTGCCCCCAGCACCTGGAGGTGAGGCCGCCCCAGCTCAGAGAAGAGGGGGACAATCCCCTCGCTTGCCCGGCTGTGATGCTGGGCCTGATGCCCCCAGGGCAGGGTTGGCCCTCCTGGGGATGCAGTGGTCTATTCTATTACTGCCTGTGCTGTAGCTGCTCTTGAGCTCTCATTTTTAGTTCTTCATCTGAATAGCTGTAAGAGGTGATACTTTTAATAGCTTCTGGTTAGTAAAGAAAAAGCAAAAGGAGGGGAACAAGGAGGATGTTGTGTCCTGCACAATTGAATGTACTCTAGTGATCCACTTGAGAGTTTAGAGCCCTCTAGCATTTTAAGTCCTCTAGATTTTAAGCCAAACTAATCCTAGTATACTCTGGGGTGGTAGATGTAATAATATTTCTCCTGCTATAGGTAATGCCATCTTTCTGATGAATGTGTGAATTGAAAATCAGAAATGAGGATAACTGAAGCCTACGTTACACTTGAAATAAACCTATTAAAAAGTTAGCATCTTAAGTTTCCAGAGAGGTTACCAGTAGTAATTGGGCAACATAATCGTAATCCCTTTGGGGAGAACAAGTTCTTCATAAAAGTGTATGGACTTTTAGCAACAACACCACAATTTGACAACAGTAAAATTAGAAATAATCCTACAGCACATAGGTGGTGAAAAAACAGAATAATATGATTACAGAGAACACATATACAGCTCAGAATCTGCAGTGGACCTGTCTGGCAATTAGGGACAAAACTGTTCACCAAAGCAGGTCTTCCAGATCACTTTGGGGAATAGCAAGAAGACTGCTGGATGAGGGAGATCAGGAGATCTGGATGACTGATGATTGATTTGGCATAGTTTGTAAGTCACAGTGTCTGTGGGTAGCAGTGACTAGAAGGAGCCATTGCAGATGTAGCAGCCAGATAGAAGTAGCTGGTGCAGCTGCACTCCTCTGTGATCTGTCCACGAGCCTGTAGATGGGAATTGTGTTAAGCCATGGAAGTCTCAGAAGTTGCTTCTGAGGGCCTGTGAAAAGAGAGAAGAACAACATGCTCAGTAGATTTGCACCAACTTTATATGGATGCCTGCATGCACTGGAGAAGAGGCTTAGAAGGAAGGTCATAAATCAAAAATAACCAAATGTCAGTCCTGCATGGCACTGAACTGGCAACTTATGTCAGTGCCTTTTTTCATATGTGAACTGATGTGTGTTTTAATTTGCAGGTTTTTAAAGAGATTTCTTGGTGGGCTGCTTTCCGTCACAGTCCTGCTACTTTGACGCCAGAAATTCTGCCTGAAAGTGTTAGTGATTGACAGTGTTTTATATGCAAGAATGACAGTAAAAATCTGAAAATGGGAGACACAGGGCACTCCATCTAAAATAACTGCAGACTTCAGTGGAGCTTACTTATATCCAGTGCTGTAGAACTGAGATTACTTTGTTTGGAATGTACATAATGATTTCATAGTGTTTATCCATGTTTCTCATGACAGATTTGTTCCCTTGTCGACTGATCCCTTAATGTTTAGCATTTATTTATACCACGCGTAACAGAGCAGCTGCTCTATGGGACAGCCCTTTGTAGTCACAGGCTGGCTGCTCTGGGGTGGTTTGTTGTGTTACTTTTGAAGTGCCACTCATAGTAAAGATGAGAGAAGGATGGTAATAAGTATTATAAACATCCTTCTAGCGGCCAGATAGCTTCAGATATTTATTGACATTCCGGGTTTATTTTCTTTTACTGAAACTTGGATAATAAAATTTTCTGTACTGAAAACAGTCAGCAGAATGCATCCCTGTGTCACTGTTTGGTTCTCCATATAGTTTGTTAAGAGTGTAGCAAAAATAAGTGCAAAAATAACTGGGACAGATGAACTGGCACAGTTACTAAAGCTGGCCTGAGAAGACATTGTTGTCCCTGTTCCAAGGTGTGCCTGAGGCTCCCAAGGTCCTGCTGGAGTTCACTCTCTTCAGGACCTAGACTTTACTTTTCTTCCAGGATTGCTCTTGTAAAAAAAGCATTCCAATTTTTCTTCTTTCCTTCTGGTGGATTTCAGAGCTCCACGGGAGCATCTGTCTATGCCAGTGATTTCGTAGTATGTTTGGATTTCAAGTTAATCAGGGGAGCCTCAACTTCCGATATTCTGGATTTTGGATCCTGCAGTTCACATTCCCTTCCTATCCATGTTGTGTGGATGAACTCTTGGAAACACAGTAGCACAGGGAATGTAGGGGGAGACCCGTCTGGCACCTCTCTTTGCACTGGTGCTGCAGTGTGTGCTGGGCTGCCCAGTCACTGGCTGTGGCTGTGGGTCCGTGCATCACATCTGCCCAGTGTGTGCTCTGGGCTCCTATAAGACCAACCCTGTGATTGCTTGCCACAAGAAATTAGGGACTGGAAGGGTAAAATTAGTCTTTCTGAGTAATAAGAGACAAATTGGAATAAATCTTAAGGATCTGCATCTGGTAGCTGAAAATTTGTGGTCCTACTTATTTGAATGCCAGAAGCATTCAAAGAAGTAAATATTGGAATAAAGTAGAATTAAAGTTTCAACTTAGTTTGGTTAAAGTTGTTTGCATTTATTTTGTATGTTACAAGCTCTTTGGGATAGGGATAACATATTTTGCTTAGCACCTATTAGTCTGATGCCCAAATAAGAAGCTTGGAAGGCATATGTAGTTCATATTAAGTTTTTGTGTACCTGTGTAAAATCTTAGTAGATATTGCAGTATCCATATTGCAGTGTCCATTAACCCTAAATAAGCACTATGTTATAATTATGGTGATCTACATCAGTTCTCTGTTACAGGGCATGATTTCTCCTTCATTTACTTTTTTGGCTCTTGTTTCTACTCTGATATGTGTGAGGAATATCTGAGTTGTAGCTTAATTGAGTTGTTCCTGGAGAATAGCCCCCACCCATGCGTGTGCATGTGGCAGTGGCTAAAAAATTACTTGTCTTTCCTCTGAGCAAAGCAATTAATTATATGTTATTACTTCTAGAAGAGATGCCTTTTGTTGATATATCATTTTTATATATGATTTCTAGTCATCATTACTAAAATGTCCATGTTTTCTGCAAAACACCACTTAAGATTACAGTAGTGAAATAGAGATTTTCTTACGTAGGTTGTTTCCTTAAGACACTGGTGGCTGGGGGAGGGGAGGAGGAGGAGGAACCAACTTGTATTTTATGGTTAATAGTTTCCAAGCTGTGGTTTAGGGGACTGTTAGATGTGCCCTGCAGCTGATCCACAGAACACTGCCGTCCTTAACTGGTGTTTCTGGTCAAAACTTGAAGGAGGTTGCCTGTTGCCTGAAATTTTGAGGGTTAGCAGTAGCTCCCAGTACAGAATGTGAGAAGAACATCAATGGAAATAATGTGAAATTGTCTGCTTACCTTTAACCAGGTGGGCACTTTAAGATGCATAAACGCAACAGTGGGCATTTGTTTGCCTAAGTGTTTTGTAGTAAAACAGCTGAAGTGACATTCTTCTGTCTGATCATGTATTCTGTTTTGGAGAAAAAAAATAGCAGTTAATGTAAACTCACCTAATCCTAATCCCTTTCTGAGGATGCTTATTTTCTAATTTTTCCTTTCATTGGGATGCCTGCCAAGAATATAGGAGGGAAGCTGAGAACTGCTTCCTACCTCATAAATTCCCTACACGTAGCTGATTTGCTTACTCCTTGCCTCTCCTCTCTCTGGTTGAGGTTGGTTAGTCTACGGAGTCGATTTTCCCTGTGTATTTGTATGGTGTCTAGTGCAGGAGAATTGAGCTCTGCACCTGGGCTTCCAGCAGCAGTGAATGCATTTTCCATCGTGTCAGTATGCCCACTGCACGCCAGCACGTCCCTTGCCGTCTCCCTCTCCAGCTCCTTAACCCTTGACTCTGGTCCCTCATAGCTTCTGCTGGCTCCTCTGCCTGCGCAAGGATGGCTCTTGCAGCCAGTCAGAGAAACTGGAGCACACAGGGCTGGAGCAGGGCCGCAGCTGGGCTCTTACTTGCGTATCTGCTGTGCTGCATTTAGTGCTTGTTACAGGGTGTGCGATACATGCCACCAGAATAGCACACCGCAGTATTGGAGCTGTGGAAATATGACACATGAACTAGTACAAGGGGGTTGTGTGGGTTTGCTCTACTGTTTATTACCTCTCTAGGAATGAAGCAGGCAAATGAGGTCTCAAGCACCTGAGATGTACCTAGAACCCATAAACTGTCTAATAACATTTCCTTGCTATGTGTGCTTTGATTTATATATGTGACTTTGATAAATCTGAAAAATTATTGAGTTTCTTACATAATGTGCTGGTTTGGCCTGGGATAGGGTTAATTATCTTCACATCAGCTTATATGGGGCTGTGTTTTGGATTTGTGCTAGAAACAGTGTTGATAACACAGGAATGTTTTTGTAATTGCTGAGCGGGGCTTGCACAGAGTCAAGGCCTTTTCTGTCTCTCATCCAGCCTGCTTGCTGGTGGGGTGACCCCAGCTGGCCCAAGGGGTATTGCCAACCATACGGCATCATGCTGAGCATGCAAAGCTGTGGGAAGGAGAAAGGGGGGACATTTGGAGCGATGGCATTTGTCCTCCCTAGTAACCATTACACATGATGGAGACCTGCTTTCCTGGGCTGAACACCTGCCTGCCCATGGGAAGCAGGAATGAATTCCTTGTTTTGCTTTGTTCGTGTGTGTGCAGTCTTTTCTTTACCTATTAAGTTGTCTTTACGTCAAGCCATGAGTATTCTTACTTTAACCCTTCTGATTTGCTCTCTCATCACACTGATAGAGGAGTGAGTAATCAGGTGTGTGGGGCTTAGTTGCTGGCTGTGATTAAACCATGACATCTATGCATTGAATTACTTATATATATTTTTTTGTCATCCAGGGAACACCAGTATTTGTTCACGCTGGACCTTTTGCTAACATTGCACATGGAAATTCTTCTGTTTTGGCAGATAAAATTGCTCTTAAATTAGTTGGAGAGAAAGGATTTGTAGGTAAGTAAATATTCAGTTTGTTGTATTATGATCTGTTAGTAAATTAGCAGTGATGCAAATGAATGGAAAAATTCCATTGCATTCCAATTAAAGGTAAGAATGCTACTTTTTTAGTAGTATCAGTATAAAATAAACTGAATTTGTAATAAGCCAAAAGCACTTCTTCTCTTACCCTGCCTTTTGTCTCAAGTCCTGTCACCATGTTTGACTGACGAGTGACCCATATGGTTCACTCCACAAGGTGGCTGAACCAATCAAATGACTGGATTGCATTGAAAGAGGTGTCCTGTTGTTCATCCTATTAGTATTCATCTGGCCTCGCTTGGTAAATCAACAGAAACCATTCTTTTTTCCTGATGAATTATTTCTCTACCAGTTCAGTAAACTCAGCCAAATCAGAGGTCATATGTCCCTGAGCCAGTGCAGAGACTAGCAGAGGCAAGGTGGTAGAAGGAAGATTAACACTGGCCTCATTTTGGTGGCTGTGAGCCATTGGGTTGGTCCAGCTGCATTGTCAAACCTCACCATGAGGCCCTTATGTTCCCATGAAAGCATTTGAGTGGGCAGACTCTTTTTATATTAGGAATTCAGCCTGCACGAGCAACGATAGACACAGAGCTTACAGTTGCAGGCAAAATAAACTTGTGGCTGAATGATGAACTAGCTTTTATAAAAATTGTTGTGAGTGTTTAAATCTTAGAATGAATTAAATAAAAGGGGCATTGTAGCTTTGCATTAGTGATGCCTTTGCACTGCTGCAGCCACTCTCTTCTGAGTCCTGAACACCCAGGTTGGATTACATTAATCCTAAAGTTGAGTAGTACCTGTGGAATAATACTCTTGAAAAGGTGCAGCAATGTGAAATGTGAGGTTTCTTATGCTAGCACCCTTAAACTAGTAGAGAAACGTGTATGTATATGCTTATGTCATACCTATATACAGGAAAGGATTGTTTTTTACAGTGTTGTACAGCTTAAAGGTCTGTTTATTTCCCTCTGTTAATCAAACATCCATTCAAAGAAGAATATTTTGCCTTCCGAATATATTTATTTAATGATAGTTGAATTCCTGTTTCATTGGGCTGTGTTTGTTGTTACATGGCTCTGTGGAATAAGAGCAAAAGAATTTAGGGTAGCGAACATTTTTCATAAACCATATGAAGTGACTTTGTTTCTGCGGTGTGCCATCTTTTCAAGTGAGGAGTCAGTTGTGTATCAATTGAACGAAAGTATGTTGGCAACTGTCTTGAGTCTTGATACAGGTTTCGGAGACCAAAATGCCTTAGATTTGGATTCCCTTCCATTGAGTGCATCCCTCAGGCACAGAGAGCATATCCTTGCATTTCTTGCAGTTTTTTCAGTCTTATCCACCTGTTTGTCTTTAACGCTCTTTTCTGCTTTGTTTGTCTTTGGCTCCAGTTTCTCTGTTGGGAGACAAAGCAGCATAGCTTCAATATAGGAAAACCTCTGTGCGTTGCCAGCTAAAGGCTCTCGTTCAGATTTTATTCCACAGAATACAAATCCCCATGAAACTGGCTTCAGAATAAGACTGCCTTTGCTCTGCAGAGCCAGGAACTTCAGCATGATTTGTAGTCCTTGTTAGATTATTAAAAGCAATAGTTCATAGAGTGGCCTACTTAAATAAACTTTGCAGGTAGTCGCAAGTGTAAATATTTGTTTTAATGGTTGTAATTACTATAAGCTTTATGGTTTAAAAAAAATACATTTTTTCTGGTAACTAGTCAGAGCACGTGGGCAGAGATTACATGTAGCACCCACTGGTTTAATTAAATACCGTCCTATCCTACTCTACACAACTGAAGCCTAAAATGACAGCTACAAAGTGTGCACCACTGCACTGAGGTGTGCACTGTCACTGAGGTGACATGCATACCGATGGAGGGCCCAGTGCCTTGTGAATCTGCACAGCAAAGCAGGTAGCAAGAAACTCCACTGCCTTCCTGCTCGCTGTGGAGTTTGCCTGAGCCCTCTATGGCCGTTGAAATTCCAAGGGGAAAGCTGATCCTTCAGCTCAGTTAATTCAGACAGCCAGTGTGCAGGACAGCTATGCTGCAGTTAGGTAAGTAGCCAAGTAAGTTTATTCACTCCTGCTAAAAGTTTTCACTGTTCCACATTTTCCTTTTGGGATTGTTCTCGTGCATTAGATCTGACACTCGTTAAATTTTGTATGAGCAATTACAGTACAGTTCTGCCATGCAGGTTAGTTGCATAAGCTCAGGAAAGAATTCAGGAGGTGCTAGGAATAGAGTAAGGTGTCTTGCAGAACTATGTGGCTGGGAGAGATATTTTAGGGACCACAGGCTATGAGATTACTCTGAGCTGCATCCAAAGCAGGAACATAAGAAATCTGTGACATATTCTGCATTTAAATTACTTTCCTGAATAATGGAATAAATATCTTAATGTACGTGTGTTAACTTGCTCACTGTGAGATGGGAAGATGATATAAAGTGTATATAATTCATATATTTATTGTTTTATGTATTTAGTGTTTATTTTTTTAATTTTTTTTTTTTTATGTACTCCATAGTTATTTTAGAGCAGAATTTCCTGTTAAGTGTGTGGACAGTATACTAAGGAGAATAGCATGGCTTGAATTTGCAACACAGTTTTACAAACACAGACTTTTTTAACTCTCTGTCCTGGTTTAAGTACCCTCCTTCCTCCAGCTGCTTGTTTGCAGCCCTTTGCAACCCCCCTGTTTCACCAGCACACCTGTTCACAGAGCCCCGTGACAAGCTAAGCTCGGTCTCGGTTGAAAACAACTACAACAAAAAAAGGCCCTTTCCTTCCCACACAACAGACTGTCTGGGCAAACAGCTTGTGTGACAGGGGGAAGATGAGATAATGCCACATAAGATGATGTTTTTGCTGAAATAAATATTTATAGTATTAAAGCCTCATTTGGAGTTTTCAAGTGCCAGTAAAGCTACTGTACAAGCACTGGCTGACCAGACTGAGCCTGCATTGCCAGGGCAGCTAAGCCTGTCTCCTTTCTCAGCCTGTGCTCAACTGTTTTTGCATGACATCCCAGCAGAAACCTATTGCCTTGCCCTTTTTGTTGGCTTAGTTTTCTGCTGACTTAACACAGAAGCAGTTCAGCCCAGAGTCACAAAAACACCAGAGCTGGTGCAGGAGAGGGTGAGCTGGGATGTAGATCCAATTGCTTTTGTGACCATGTGGCACGGCCAAGGCAAAATGGAAAAAAAAAAAAAGAAACCCTCTCAAAGTGTTCTTTTAAAATTTATTTTTAAACCTTACTTTCTCTCTCTACTCTGCATTGCCTGTTCCTCTGCTTGCTTTTCAGCTGAAATGGCATCGTGCTGTGCCTTTTGAGTAGTGTCAGGTAACAGTGATGTAGACAGCTTTAAAATGTATAGAATGTAAATGTAAAAATTTTAAATGTAAAGATGTAGACTGCTTTAAAAAGAATATAAATGAAGTTTAACCACTGAGTCCTGTTGTGAACCCTCCCTAACTGAAGGCTTCAGTTTCAGGTATTCAAGTGAATCACAGGCCTTCATTAGGTTTTAGATAACTTAAGCCTTTTAGCTCATCTTTTCCTTTCTCTTTCCTGAGCCTTGTTGCTGTGTACCGAGAACTCAGCCTTTTTGCTCTAATTTTGAGTTCTTGGTATGAGTCATGCTGCTGAACTTTAAGTGTGATGCTGCGGCTGCCACTGGCTGATTTGCACTTGTTTGTCCTCTCAGCCTTTTAGTGTTTCCCTGCAGATTCTCCTTGGCCCTGCTGTGAGCAAGAGTGGCCCACTGAGGATGGCTGCAGGCAGGTCCTGCATGGGGAGCACCCGTGCTGTGGCACAGTGAATAGTGAATGTACCCATCATCACAGCTGCTGTGTCCCTGGAAATGTAGATCTTGTGGCTCTCTGAACTCGGGGCTTTCCTGAGCTGTCAGAAATTATTGCACTACACATCTCAACAGATTACCCTATCCATCTCTTTAACCCCTTCGTGTTTCAGCTGAAGAGAGGGGTTATTGTAAATCAGAAGACAAGTGAAGCACGAGTAGATCCTTGGAATCCTAAAGCGAAGTTCTTCTCAAGTTTGTTTTTCAGGTTTGGACTTTACGTTTGTCGATTGCTCTCTTTGGTATTCCCGATAAGCATGTCACATTCGATGCTGAGAGCATGCTGTGCTGGGCAGCTTTGTCCTGGTATGTTTTACCAGGTGACAAGAGGGGAATTATTGCAAACTGTTGCTGACTTAAGAAAAGTTCACTTTCTGTTTCTTTGTTTAGTTGGTACACTTGATGTAATTGGAAAGAATTTGTAAATGCAGTAAATTTTTATAAGCTAAGTAACTGACTCTTTTTATTGTGTTGGTACTCTGTTGGTTAGAGTAAGCTAATGATGCTAGCTGTTCTAAGTATCTCTTCAGTACATACAAAGTTTTATTTCAAAGGCTATCCATTTTACATACTCTCAGAGCAGACATTGTTTAACAAGTTTATAAAGCACCTTATAAAAATTGTATGTGTTTAATACACTGAGTAATCTTCAGTAGATTTTTTTTAATGTTAGAAGACACTTGAATCCATTTTTTAGTGTACTCTTTTTCCAAAAAAGGAAATAAAGTCCAAATACTTTGGCTAAGCTTCTTTTGGCACCACTAGTAATGTGATATTATTACATTTAAATGTCAAGTTCAAGGATTTATTTTTAATATTTTTTGCTTGATACCATTAGAAAGGGATTCCATGCAGTGACCCTCCAGAAAGCTTTAATTTTTAAGAATCTGCCCAGCGTCTTTCTAGCTTTCATTATTTAATATCTTAAACAGAGACTTCTTCACTCTTACTTTCACAGAAAAAACCAAAATTTAGCGTGACTGCGTTCCAGTATTTTGCTCTCTGAAAAATGTGGCTGTTCTTGTTAAGGTGTTAAAGCAAGGTTATGGTTTCATGGTACGGGGTGGTTGAGAGCATTATCAATGTAGGTGTTGCCTGCTCTGCTCTATGTATACTCCAAACTAGAAGAAGGATGTTCAGAACTTTACCAGTATTTTCTCTGACCCCATTCATAGTGCAGCTGCTCAAGCAGCTGTGCTGGGCACAACTGTGACAGTGGGGCAGGGGGAGGGAAGGTGATACTGTGTTACTTGGTATTGCTGTGAGGCTCTTAAAGTCATGGTCTAATAATACAAGTCTCAGTGGTACCACAAACTGCAAAATAAGGTACCATTAATGCTAGGAGATCCGTGAATCTGTGCAGTTCACTTGTGAGTGGTGGTGCCTTTCACATCCAGGCTGCCCTTTTTATTACTTTCCTCACAGCTACTGAGGTAAAAGTAAATTCCATTTCTTTCACTTGTTGTAAAGTGGGAACAAAAATATCGTCTCCTTCTTCATGCTTTTAAAATCTTAGCAAATTTTCTTACCAGTAAGCAGGGAAGTCTTCAGAGACGAGATGTAGTGCAATGTGTTTTTCTTCACTGGCATGAAGTCAGAGTTCCTGAAAGCTGAGTTTACTCACTGCCTTGTCTCAAATAATCTGGGTACAAATCATGCTTGCTTATAGCTTCCTGCAACTGGAAGTCAGGTGACAATGATTTAAATTACTATCAATTTCTATTGCAGAAAGTGCTTAAAACAGTCTTGAAATAATTTATGAATTATTATGTGAAATGAGAATCAAATCTTTTCTTATATTTTTGTGTGTTCAGAGTCCTTGAGAAAGTTCTGACTCCACCTCGTCACTGCAGATTTCTTTAAATTTTGTCTTCTGCTCTTTATCATGCATTGCAATATAAAGCTTTTCAGAAGAAAGATTGAGTAGAAGAGAACTGTCCTAAATGTTTTTGTGTGTAAGGAAGCATTCTAGCATTGACTTCAGTATCATATGTCTGTATATCTGTATCATATTACTGGATTTCAGAGCTAAATTAATTTGAAATCGTATAAATTATGCAAAGCCAAACTCAAAACTAAAAGTTGGTATTGATCATGAACTATTGAATTATGTCCAACCAATATTACACTTAGCATAAAAAAGTGATGTTTCGCCTAGTCAGGAGAGGTGGTGTTATTTTGAAGACAAAACCTCCTAAATTATGGACTGTCTTGTAGTGAGATTTTACCCTTTAAAAGAAAAAAATACATCTAAAAAACGTGTTGGAAATTCACTTAGTCTTTCCTTGCTACAAAGCATATTTGTAAATGTTTTTTCCCAGTCCTGCCATTTGTATCCAGAATTGCAAGGGGCAATTTACAGGAATAAAATAACATGTGATTATAAATCATCAGCCATTTAGCTGAGTTCTCTGCTTTATCTGACAAGCATATCAAGTGATCTCCTTCTTAAACTGACTTAGCTCCAGTTTGAAACCTGCTAGGATTTTTAACTCTTGCCATGGCCAGTTTGCACTCATTTGGGTTTTTTTCATAGTACTTTGTTACAGCTGAGTCCTCTCTTTTTTAAGTGATAATTTTTAATAATACTGTCTCTAAGGTTTTCAAGCACACAATACATGACCGTGGTTGACTTAATACTGCTGGGCTCCCAGATTCCTCCCTGATGTTTGCGAGTATGAAGTTCCCAAATCATAGGTCAGATTTTTGTCATTTTTCTCCAATGGCAGTAACTCTTTTATTCTGTATCCCTTCATAAATCCACAGAAACTTTTTCCTGTGTGATACATTTTCAAGCTTTGCTATTGCAAATAAACTCCATCAGTGTTTCTCAGTCTTTCTGCTGACATGATTTAACAAACAGTAAATTTGGGAGCCCTGGGGCTGGTCCTCTCTCCTGTCCCACAGTTCTTGTGTGGTGGCTGCCTATTCTCCCCTTAATCATGCAGTAAAGTTCTTCTAGCCTGATTAACAGACTCCTATGTATTGCTGTAGCAGGTTCTTTTGTTCCTCATTATTGATGAGATGTTGTATTTTCATCACTGGATGAAGCTTTAAATCTGACACAGCCTCCCTTTGGTAGACAAAGGTTATATTTCTTACTTATTTCAATTTCTTTTAAGTTATTCTCTTAAAAATCTCTTAGAAAACCAAGACTCACTCAGACTTCTCCCCATTACTTGACGATAGGTTTTGATACTTTTCAAAGGCACCAGAAGAGAAGGAACTTATTTAAGATGTTGATAGAAGCGTTGTGGTTTGTATTTTTCTTTTTCTTCCAGGATTTTGAAAACTCTGATTCACACTTTATTAAGAGCAGTACATTCAGCTCTTTTGTATTTTGGGGTTTTAATTCCATTTTTAATATATTACAGTAACCTCACATCATTAGCTTCTGTGTTTTAATTTGTGGGACTGAAGACCCTTGTAATTTGTTTGCATTTTCTTTGCAGGTTCTGATACTTGTTCCCCAACGTAGCAGCTCGCTCTGTCTTTTCCTCTCTTTTAGAGCTTACGTAATTAATTGTCTTCTACTCAAGAAGTTAACCCTGCAGGATAGCAAAGCTGTTTATTTGACTGCCCTTCCTTCTAGTGACCAGAATTACCACTGTTCTCAGGCCAGATGTCGTGTGAGAGACCAGGCATTTTAATTTGTACATTTAGAGAATTTTGAATTAATGGGTGATTTCAGTATGAAGAAAGAAATTTTAATGGTTACATGATAGAAAATAATTAAGAGATAGCATGGCCTTATCACAGTTATTTTCATTGGGGTTTTTATTGTTTCCGGGTGGATGGATGCTGCTCTGTGCCTCACTGGAAAAGGAATTAAATGGTTTTCTCACAGACTGGGAGCTGTACAGGGGCACATGTGTGTTGGCTGTGTGCTGAGTGAAGTGTCACACCACGACTGAGCCGGCTGGGTCACAAACAAGCAGAGAACTGGACACATGTAGCTTATTTGAGAAATCTTCCCTTCATGTGGGTTTTCAGAGTAGAACAGAGATGCAGTGAGATAGTGTTTGGGATGAGATTGCGTGCCTGGGGAATGTGCTGCGATGACGGCGGGGAGGCAGGAGGGGTGGTGTGAATGTTCCTTCTGGCCGGCTGGTAACTAGAGCCATGAGGAAACCTGTCCTGTCTCCTCTTTCTGGCCCAGTGAAAGACAAGGAGACAAAGCTGCCGAGCCCATCCATCGCTTCCCACCAGCAGCACACGGTCTCTGATGGAGGTCTCCCGGTCTGTCATGTGGCTGTGGCACTGACAGGAGCCATACATCTTGTTCCCACCTCCATCCTTGACTCGCTTTCTGGCCTGGCCTTAGGCAAGTAATTTCAGCCTCTATGCCTGCACATATAATCCCATTCTTCCCAATGTGTTCTTTCAGTTTATGAACTTCCTTGGGGGCAAAAACTGTCTTGCCAGAGCAAACGGGGAGATGACAAGCACTGCTATAAGAGGAACTTTAAGGTAACAGGGCTTTTGTAGAGCCATGGCAGCTGCCAGTACTTAAACGTGCATCAGGAATTTACTTGCAAGCTGACATGGTATTTTAATGTCCTGTATGCTGACCTCTTCTGCTGCATGTTAGAGGTTAACACAACTCTTTCCTCTGGCAGTGATATTCATAAACTAAATGGAGTGTACAACTGTTAAGGGCTATCCATTATTCTCAGTCTCAGGATAGTTACCCAGAGGTAAAAATAGATAGGAAGGATCTGCCATTCATTCAGAAAGTAGAGACACTGTCCAGTTCCTGATAAATAAAATACCAATCTATTGAGTAGAAACTGATGACATTGCAGCTTCTGTTTATCTTCCCTTCCCTCCCCAATCTTACCTAGTTGGCAATCTTACCTAGTAATCAAGTTAGCAATCTTACCTAGTTTTAAAACTTACAACAAATAAGAGCAGTTCCTTTTGTTCTCTTGTTGCCTACTGGTTGTATTGTTTTTATTTATAAGAAGAAAAGAACCAGGGGTTAAAAAAATGCAAACAGTAAAACATCATGTGTGCTAGGAAGTTCTCTTAATTCATCACTTGGCAAAGGAAATAAAAGCAGGCTCCCCAGCTAACAGCATTACTTCTGCTTAGGGTTATTTGGCAGAAAATCCATCATCCTCTCTCCATTTGTGAGTATTTCATACTGACTTACACCCTTTAGCAAGGGTCAGCAGGGCAGAGTATGCATAAAGAGTTCAAGTCCCATTTCAAAGGCCAAATTTTAATTTTAGTGGATGGTTTATTTTTAATATCAGTTGAAAATGTTAGCTCTTTATTAGATTTTTGTTTGGTTGGTTTACTGACCTTTTGATCCTAAAACCTAATGTTCTTTTTATGGACAACTTGTATAAGAATTAGGTTTCTTCAGATATTTACATCATGTTGGAGAAACCAGTGTCTGCTTTTTATTTTCTGACTCATTCTGAATCTGCAGGCAGAGGTGCTTTGTTTTCTGAAAGCTTTTATCATTAAAATTGTTAATAATGTACACATACTAGAGGGCAATGTTTGTTTGTTTATTTACTTTGTGTGTTTACTTTTGGAATGGCTGACTTAATTCGTTAAGGCTCCAGAGAAGTCAATACAAATGTGGAATGTGAAAAGGACATAAATACACGTATTTCCATTTTTGATTGCAGTAATTATAGTAGGCAAAGGTTTAATATCATCTAGTACAAATTTACGTTTTGTAGAGTTGGTTTTCTGTTTTCCACTAGCATTCCGTAAGTTCAGGCACACTGAGAGCTCTGTTAGCAGGTGTTTCAAAAACTATTGCTTAAAGCTACATTTTCTTATTCAGGATCAGGACTCTGATGTGTTTTCTTCTCATCCTGTGCTGCCCTCTCTACAAGCCCGATTAAAATAATGTGTTTTGGGGAAAAGGTTAAGATTGTCTTTAGATGTTCCTGGAAGAAAAGTGCATATGCTAAAGGTTCCAAATATTTTTATTTACAGATGTGTTCTTTTGCCTCAGAAATGAAGTACTCTGTGGTAATACAATATAAAAGAAAAATAGTGTGATTTCTCTGAAGATATGCTAGCTTTAAATTGTTATTTTGTTGGGGTTTTTAATTTTCAGGCAACAAACTACATTTATTATTGTATGCTGGGTATTTTCACAGAAAATAATTACAGAAAAATAGTTCTTTTTCTTTGAAAACAGAAAGTAGATTTGTTTACATATCTGATCTTATCACCTCATCAATGTAGCTTTAAAGAAAAGATCAGGAATTCATGTCTGGGGATGTAAATTTGTTTCTAAACCATTTTTAAACATGGTAATGAGATTGCAAATAAAAATGCTAGGTTATATATGGCCAGTATGATTTGTTAGTGGGAAGAGTGGTGTTTTGGCAAATAGCCAAAGTGCTTCTGGAGGTCAGATGTTGACAATATTTGTAAGTATTCAAAGGCTGCTCTCTGATTCTATAAAATAATACATTAAAAGATAATGTTAATATCCCAAATGATATCTCAGGGTCAGTTTGATGCTCTGACCTTGTAATTTAATTTTTGCAGTTTTACAAAACTGCTGTTTAATCAATTTGATCTGTTTGAGAAAACAGATTAGATTTTACTACAATAAGAGAAAATGAAGGTTACAGCCTTTTTTAAATTTTGGGTGGCCTGCCTTTTATATGGTGGGCCTATTTTTTGGTGCCTTTATTGTTGGCTTTCTATGCTGACAGCTTTATTGAAGCTGACAATCTCAAGCTCTTCAACTTTGCTACCTGCAGGAATAAGGCACATGCTTCTAATGTATTTTCAGCTTGGCACTGGCTGCAGGCCCTGAGTGGGAATGAAGCTTCAGGGACAAGCAGATGCTTTACATGCATGAGGACACGGTGTCTTTGTGCTGCCTTCATCTATGGCATCTCAAACAGAGCTCCCAAGAGACTGAGTAACAGCTTCATAAATCAAGGGTTGCAGCTTCAGCCTTTCCAGAAGCCGATTAGGAATTCAGTGTACGTTTTGGGGTTCTTCACCGCACAAAGAGCAAGAAAGCACAAAAATGTGGGGGAGGGCTAAAGGATGATAGAGTAGTTAAGATGACAAGATGATGGGCAATTATGAAGAGGAATTGAAAAAGAAAATTAATAATTTATAATCTGTAGTAAGGAGGGACAACTAATAATGTAGAAATATTTCAGAAATGGTAATGGGTAGTTTGCAATGGCAATTCTGTTGCCCTGATTACATGAACTGTGGTTAAGTGGGGATAAATTCACAATAGACATTAAAGAATTTATTTAGCCATGAGCAGTTGCAAGGATTTGTCGAGTAAACCAGCAAGAATTATGGTTTGATTTTGTTTTTGACTGCATTTTTAATTGGGATTTCCATGTAGGAAGATGGGATTTGTTGGTGTGTGACCTTAGTACCTTCTCTCCCCTCAGTTTGTAATTCTTTCTGTAAGATAAATTACACATGACATCATATCATTTAACAGACACCATTATTTTCCAGAGCAATTTTAACCAGTTGAGTTCTTTTTCCTTATCCAAAAACTATAATGTTTGTCACAGATCATCAATCTTACACTTTGAGTAGAGGTTCAGATACCAGTTTTGTATATATTATTTTAAAAATACAGATGATTACAGCCAAACTAATGCCTACCTAACGCAAAAGGTATTGGAGAGCTTCCGTGAAAAGCTTCCATGATTTCCAAAGTTGCTTCTGCTGCATTTCTCCATGGATGTGGCTATTGCATGAAGTCTATGCAGCACAGTGGGCTTTACCTGCCTGCTTCTTTTACCCTCCTCTGCTCTTATGTGGCTTATGCTGCACGTTCTCACTACTAGGCATTATTTCCTGTATCCTGTGTTTATTCCTGAAATACTGCTAACAGTACCTGGCATTCTCTGTCTCCGTGGAACGTCTTTCTGTTTATTGATATCTTAAATTTTGTATGTGTTTAATACACGTATTGCACTCTGTGTAGAATAATTTCCACTCTCACAGAGCTCTCCAGCAAAACTCTTGGAGTAGTCTTGTAATTCACAGCCTTTGCATCAGATGTTTCACTAGGCCATTTTTACATCAAGACAAACAGCTAATGCAGGGGAATAATACTCTTCTTCCTGGGGATACATAACAGGAGATGCCCTTTTCCATGAATTTCTAAAAGATATAGTTGTGCTGTCAAGAGTAGTGTTGTTGGTGTTCTCTCCCAGGCAGTCATCAAAGGAAGGCCTTCTATCTCCTAGCAAAGATTTATGTGGGATGAAATAAAACCGGAACCTGTTTGTCCTTCTAGGAGAGGGATGCACTACGTGGGTACACAGACAAGACAGTGCCTAAGCCATGGGCAAACTCATTATCGTAATTAGGAAGCGCTCCCCGGATTTTAGGAGGGCAGGATGGAGAACGCTTCTCCCCGTGCGTGCCTGGCTGCAGGGTCGGGGCGGTTCTGCCGCTGCGGTGCCCGGGGCGAGCGGCTGCGAGCACTGCGGGCTGCGCTTCCGCCGCCGTGATGGATGACTCCGAGCCTGGCGTGCCTCGGGTGATTGCGCTAGTGGCAGCAGCATTGATCATCGTGATTCAGCGGCCCCTTGTTGTGTGGCATTCGCCGCGGCCTCGGCCGTCCGCACTCTTCGGCTGTCCGTGCAAAGATGCTTTTGTTCTGTGATGAGAACGAGCAGAAGCGCGGGGGCTGGCAGAGGGATTTCCTGGGCTCTCCCCCTCTCCCAGCCATGCCCGTCTGAAGGCATGTGAGAGCTGCCTTCAGCAGCTGTGGTAGGAGGTGCTGCTTAAATGGATTTTGTCTCTGAAGTTGCGATAGGCTCTGATGGTGGCTTGTCTGGCTGCAAAAATTCTGTGTTCCTCACTCACTACCTGTATCATCACTCATTGCTCAATTGTATTTCTGCTGCCCTTCAGAAAGTATGTCTTCTTCCAGGGCTTATGCTGAAATGGTGGTTTGTCTCAAGAAGAGGGTTCTTTGCATCTCTTCTTTCCTTTTTTCACAAAACAGTACAATATTTGAGCTAAAGCACGTGTTGCTTCATGATCATTTGATGAAATGCTTAGAACTTTTCCAGGGAAGAAATTTTCAGGCTCTCTGCCTGCCCCTTGAAGTTAGTGTTTTCCATATGCTTGTAACATGAATTCTCAAAGCATGTTCAAAGTCCGTTTTCAGTAGCTTTTTTAAGGGGAGCGTAGAAGGACCCAAAACCTGAGAACTCAACAGAAAGCGGTTCACTCTGATGAAAGGTGTGTTGGTGGCAGGAGCTTCAGCCAACTGGATCTTTTACAAGTGGAAAGTCTGGTAGTGAGGTATGCATTGGGTAACATGGTTTAAGTGTGATGAAATTTATTTTAAGCCCTTAGGGAAATACTGTGGGTACCTAAGTTATATTTACATATACTCCTTGCAGAATTGTAGAAGAATGGCTTAAATGAAGAGCCGTAAGTGCTGCTGTTAATTATTCCTTCCACGCAACTCCAAATAAAGAAGTAGTGAGGTTTTAATTTTGTAATTACCAGAAGACTAATAATTCTTTTGCCAAAGGCCATGGTGATCTTTAAAGTATGTAATGTAATTGCCTTATTCCTGTGCCATTAATTGTGCTCCAAACGTGGTCATCTGTCTTATGAGTAAATGTTACTCTGTTACCTCAAAGAAAACATGCTATGAATGGTGAAAGGATGCAACCTAAAATTCACAATTCTTTTGTTTGAATTTTTCTGGTTAATGTTGTAACAGAAGAAGATTACGAAAGGAGACACTGTGAATATTTGGTTAGTGTATTCAGCTATGCATTGCAATCCATATCAGGGCCCAACACTTAGCCTAAGAGTTACAGATCTTTACAGGAGTATAGGACACAGAAATTAAGAGAGAGTGACTGTAAAACCCAGCAGGCTTGGCAGAGGGATTCAAAAAAACATGTAGCCCATGAAGCCACATTCAGCTCACTTAATTTCTATTAGAATGAATTGTTTGTGACTTGTAAGACATCTTCTGGTTTTAATCTCTAGCAATAAATCTAAATAATGAGCTCATTACTATTGTGGGCTGCAAGAAAATGTCAAATTTTACATTCAAAGTATCAGAATATGGTTTGAAAAGGTAGCTAGGGAAGAAATAAGTTTTCCACTGCTTAAATGTATCTTCCTTCCTTCCCTTGCTTCTGCTGCTTGTTTGAACATGTTCAGATACTTTCTGGTCTTCAACTAATTCAAATATAGCCCAGTGGAAAAACTGACAAATGTTTTTGCACTATGTTTTTGTATGTTTTCACTTTCTGTTCAGCAAAGTCCAACAGTTTACCTTCCAATTAAACGAATGCCAAAAAATGTCTGGGCAGCAGGGGCAGAGCAGGAGAGAAAGGTAGAAGACTTTAGAATGAACAAGAATTACCCTTTCAGCAAAACGGGGTGCTCATTTGGTTCAGCCACAGTGTAAAACCATGCCCTAAATTGGTGGTTTGGAGGCAGGAATCACTGCAGTTGCACTTCTGTGTATTTTCAAGACGAGGAGGCAAGCAGAGCTGTGCAGAGCATGCTTTCCGTCGCACAGTGCTACTCCTGCCAGCTCCTGGAGTTTTCAGTTTGATTTCCACCCTGAATTTAAAATCCAACCTCTGCAGCATACATACATAAACAGGCCTTTAACACCCACAAAAAGGAATAGTATCCTTAATTGTCAGAGGATTGAGATTTAAGGGTTTTCTTCACCTGTCTGGCTTGGAGTAAATAAATGAACTTTCTGTAATTCTTTTTTGTCTGTAGTCTGGGAATGATCTGTATGAGTCATTGTGCCTATTCTTTTGTTTAATGTATGGGATGCTCTTTGAAAGTGAGCAGCAATTGATATTAAAAGTGAGTAAGAGGTTATGAGGTAACCTTTAGTTTCTCATTTAAAGCTGCTCTGCATTTCAATGGTAAAATTACTTTCTTATGGAAAAATAAATGTTTCTGAGGAAAAGATTGAAATAGCTTGTTATGGAGTCCCAAGGGAATCGGCACTTAATTTAAGTGTATTCCTGGGAGCCAAGTTTCCTATGCAGCCCTTGCTGCCAGCAGGCAGTGACTGTTAGCCGAGGCCTGAGACTCAGCCAAAGGAGATAATGAGTCTCCTTTGAAGGAAGGCAGAATGAATTGCCATATCTGCTGGTTCAGTCAAAAGCACGGATTGGGTGTCAACAATCAGAAACCTCCAGTGCCCTGACCTCGGCAGGGCAAATACCGCCCTGGCATCTTTCTTTAGCAAAAGATGGAAAGTACAGATTACATCCAATTAGCTTATGGTCTGTTAAACTTAGGGGGCAAATATTTTTCCTGTTACCTTTTCTTCTAGACTTCACAACAACAACATAAAATTTTGATAACCAATGCAAAATAATTTCTTCATGGCATGGAAAATGTTCAGGCTTAACACATTTGTGTGTAGTTTTCTGCCGGACTTCGTGTTGAGTGGTGGTAGCAGTGAGTTCCCATGTCCCGTGACATCTGAGAATGCGTGGAAAAAATAATGAACAGGAAAACTCCCTCTGTTGGGGGGGCGGGGAGGGGGAGAAAAAAGTATTTGTTACATTCCGAAATCAGTCATAATAATGGAAGTTCACATCGAATAATTGCTAGAGTCGGAATGGACAAATACCTGGCTTATTCATCCCTAGCTATACTAACAAAAATATGTTATCCTGTTAGAGAAATCGCTGATCATCCTGGTTTGTTTTGGCAATTGCACACCTTGGTATTTTTCACTTAAAAAAGAACACATCGGTACTTTATAGCCAGCATATCTCTAGCTCCAGGTTCACAGTTCATGTGCTTCTGTGACTTTGAGCTCTTCCTTTCCTGAATTTACCAGTAGACAGCTGTACCAGAACAGATATGTTTACATGTGGAGAGTAAATGGCAACTTGCAGCTCAGAGTTTCCATTTCCTTTTACATTGTTCAGGAATCCAGGCTCACAATTCATCCTCAAGCTTCACCTCATGTGTGTGCATCTGACTTGGCCCTTTATAGTACAAATGCTTTATTTTGACATTAATTTGTTGATACAAAGGACTGACTAGGGAAGGATACTTTCACTAGAAATTACCCTCAGTACACATGAAGTTAAATTGTGGGTGAAATAGCTTTTTGAAAAATATTCTAAACATCACTTGCTGTAAGTCTTTTAAGTACTATATCAATGTAAGACTAATGTGGAACCACTTTATGGAGCTTTAGCAAGATAGATGCATTATTTTTAGATGGAGAAAAATTACATTTTGTATTTAGAATGATGGTGAAATCTGATTAGCTCCTTAACACACGACACTGTCTATTTAAGCTATTGTCACATGTAGGTGACTCCCAGATGTCCTTGGTAAGGCAGTAATTATATGAAGGAGGTTATGGCAATTATAAACAAGAAGCTAAACCATCAGAGTGATTTGTTCATTTGCCTGAACCCTGAAGTAGGGTTCAGTGAACTCCAGTGAAGAGTTCATTCTGACTTTACGCCACCCGACAGAGTTCTCTCTATTGCCTAATTTCACCCCTATGGGCTTCTCCTTCCCCTTTTCCCCTTACCTAATTTTGATCTTTTGGGTTCTTGCTCTGAAAGAAAACTATGGCTTACTGGTGATTTTGATAGCAGGAGTGGATGGAGTAGATGTCACATAAATGATCTCTAGAAAGGCGTGTAGCAATTGTGTGTTGTGTTTTGCCTATGGGCTTTTTGAACCAAGATCCCACAGTTATCCTAATGTGTTAGAATGAGCTGCTTTTGGTCACACTCACCTGGATATTTTATGATAACAAATTATTTGACCTTATTTGACCATTTTGATGCAGTTTATTTCTGATATATATATCAGTTAATTGCTAGGTTTGACCTATAGCCCACTCTTAACAGTAATGCAATGGTAGTGCACTGCTGACACATGAAATTTTAATTTTCAATTCTCATTCCAATGTTCTTTATGATGCTTAGGCTCTAAAATTGAAGCATAAAATCAAACAACAAGTTTGCACTTTACATTTTGCACTTTATATGACCACACAGTGAGAGTCCAGAAAACTGTACTGTCTGAAAATTGCACCCAGAAGATAATCTTTAGCACTTGTCCAGCTCATCACTGACTCTTGAGTTCAAGGAGGGGATTCAGAAAGCAAAACAAGGCCTGGGACTGTAATAACACTGATCTAGGTCAGTATATGTTTGGCATGGAGTTGTGTTCTCCACACACTCCAGCCTGGAAGTGCCAATACCTGTGTGTTTTCTGTGAGCTTGCTGAAGGCAAATCATTTACCTCTTCACTTTCATTAAAACTGCATTAGGACTGTGTTTGTGGCCTGGAAATCAAAGCCAGCAGTTAACACCGTGCGGGTACCTGTTACAAACCCCCTACCTGCTTTAAGGGCAGCAGCCCTTGAAGAGCATGGCCCCAGGTGGCCATGATTCATGGAGCTGGGAAATGGTCTCTTGCCAGGGCACGGCACAAACAGGCATCTGGGGGGGAGCTGAAGCTGGGCAAAAATGTATAGGGAGGTAGCAGTGCTTGTGTCATAAACTTTCCTTCAGCTGAAATACAGCAGACCACAGCTACTAAAGTAGATGTTTGTTGCCCAAAATTTATGTGAGTTCACCTATAATTCTCTTCTATTGGCAAACTATGTATGAGAAATTATTATCAAAATAAATGGACCTGCATATTATTTTAATTTTCTGTTGTTATATGTAAAGTGATTAGCTCGCCACGTACTTTCAGTTACTGTTACTTTCTCACTACTTTCAATTTCTGTTGTTACATTTAAAGTGATTAGCGGGTTTATCTCATGATCATTAAATGTAGAGTAGTTTGAAACTTCCCATTCGTAGTCTGTGTTTTTCATTGACGCTTTCATTTGAAAGCAGGAAACAATCTGAAAGCAATTGTATTAAGTGTTTCAGCACAAAGATTTTAAAATATAATAGCTTGGCATGTTATTCTATCTTCTTACTATTCCTTAGAGGAAATAAACTGGAGTTCCAACTTTCATCCAGGCAGCTTTTCTACTACATCCTGTTTCCTTCTGCACACTGAAGAAAGCACTGATGTTTGTCTCCCTTTCCTCCACTTCCAGTGATAAAAATGCTGGTCTCCATGTTGTAACACTCACTCCAGTGAACTCTGACACAGTATTTGGGTTGTTCAGGCAAATGTGAATTTTGCCCTCCGTATCAAAGGGAAGATTGCAAAGAATAGAGGAATATGCACAGCCCTGGCTGCCTCGACTGCCCGAAAGGTGGTTTGCTGTGCGAGCAGTTGCTGTGGAAGGCTGATATCTCTGCTTTTCTCTCACTGAAAGGCAGACTTGCGATCCCCCCTTTCTCAGAGGGAAACTGACCCTTGAAAAGGCTTGGCATGAAATGGATTAACTCCCTGGAAACTTTGTTTGGAAATGTTAGGAGACTGCTATGTATGTGTGCTTGCAATCTCTGTAAGAGACAAATTATTTTCCCACCCTCTCAAGCACTTGGTAGTTTATCTGTTGTTTATATTAAAGATTGATCGTGGTTATATATTCCTAATTCAGGGTTCCCATTAATCACCCTATGCCACATGAGAGACTAGAGAGGAATGAGGTTTACTGGAAAGCAGAAATGTGATCTCTGGCTCTGCTTTTAATGTGACTTATCCTGGCATTAGCTTTGCTCCTATGAATTACTGTGTTTGTGTAAACATATTTTCTTTTTTTTTTCCCCCATGTTTGGTGTGCCTGTTTTTCTCAGGGCTATTTAGAAAAAGATGATGTAGTTATTACACTGATTGAGGAGAACATTAATCATGACACTTGCCATGTTACTATTTCAAGAGGTCCCTGCTCTCCCCAGCAGGCCCACCCCCTTGTTTGCTACTACTTGCTTCCTCTCCCAGCCCCAGCAGCCACTTCCTCCCTCAGAGCAGATCCAGGCAATTGTTTCAGCCTGCGCAAAACGAAGAAGAGGTGGAAAAGGACCAGTGGGGTTAGGACAAATGCACAAAGGCTGGGACTTCCTAAAGTGCATCGGCTGCCAACAGTGAGATACTTTCTGCCACAGCAACAGAGCAGATCTGTATGTCCTCCTCCTTGACCCTGCTGAAGGTTGCCAACCCCGAAATGTTCAATCAGCCCTTTGTGGTCCCTTCCCCTCTGAAGTATGAGAGACAAAACTGCTGGCAAGAGGGAAAGAGAAGGGAATTTATGAGTTTTTACCAGTTGATTTGGGCCATGAGAACACGTTACCAGCCCTGCTTGGAGTCAGGTCCAGAAGCCTCTGGAGCAAGCTGTTTCCCAGCCCTGACTTGTCTGCCTGAAAGTCCCTTCACATCTTTGAGAGACTTGCGTTGAGCCCAGCTCTTTAAGTGTTTAAGTCTTTTAGTGTTCTGGTGGGAAATTGTTGCATTGGTAAATTTTCAACCAACAGGAGATTTAATCCCTTAAATTTTTTATTTGCTGTGTGCTTTTCTTTGTCTAATACAAGGAAATTACTTGAATTTTAAAAGAAGCAATCGAAATAGTTTCTATTTGTCAAATCAGAACAAATTCGCTCTGAAGAGACTGGTATCATTTAATACAGATTATCTTCTCTTTAATTGTAGCTCCACTAAACATACTTTGCCAGGTGTATCCTAATTCTGCACAGATTTTTCTCTTAAGTCATGTTACATTCATGTCTGACTTCTTTGGTGCAAAATCCCATTATTAAATTCATTATTTAACAGAATATTCAACACTGAGATATGACTGTAACTGCTGGTTTGTGTTTATAACTAAATGTCATCTCCACAAAAGCAAGAGATCACCAGAAGTTCTGCAAACCTAGGAGAATTTAGGTCCATTAATTGTGATGAAAGCACATCTTTAGTGAAATCAGAGGAGGAGGAATAATATAGGGAAGTCTTACATCTGAGGATTAGCAATCATTTTACACATAATTGCACAGAGTGATTTTAGAGGACTAGGTATTTTTTAAATACTTTTCTTCAAACTAGTTTAGATTGCTTGGTTTTTTCCCCCCATGTAACTACCTTTGATGGCATATTGTACATATAAGAATAAGAGGATTTATTTCTGAGTTGGGAATAGGTTTTTAATCAGACTCAGTAATGTAAATAGACCTCTATTTAAAAGTTCATTCAAAACTGAGTACTGGTGTGTATTTAAGTGCACTGTATGCTGAAGTAGAAATATCCCCCAGTGTTTAACCAAAAGCATGTTTAATGTGTGGTTTTGTTTTGTTTTTTTAATGTTTAACAGTAACTGAGGCTGGCTTTGGTGCTGACATTGGGATGGAGAAATTCTTCAACATCAAATGCAGAGCGTCTGGCTTGGTTCCCAGTGTGGTTGTACTTGTTGCTACAGTGAGGGCTTTGAAGATGCATGGAGGTGGGCCAAATGTAAGTTTTTGCACCTTTCTTGGAAAAATCAAATTGTTGCTAATATTTGATATAGGTAAAATACCTTGATTTAAGAAATACTTGGAGTAGTCCATGGGGCAGTATTTAGATAACCCTTCTGAGATACCTCATTGTATAGATGTTGTCACTGAAGTTAATGCTGTCTCTAAAATTAAGCCACAAATGAAGGAAGAGGGACGAAAGAGCTCTGAAGAACTACTATATCTTGCAGGGCAAGGGAAGTTTGTTGCATTAAAAGAAAGCTCTAAGAAATAGATATATATATTCTTTTCCCTGCCTCTTGAAGTAGCATTTTTAAGTGACTCAAGTCATCACAGGCTGGGAAATTTGGCAGCCAAGGAGGAATGAGATGAGTTCGAGTTGCAGTATGTGAGTAGTAGAGAACATTGTTAGTGAAGGCTTTGAGATTTCTTTCACTCCAGCAAAGGAGTACCCCTTATGTCGTTTTATTTTGCTCAGATTAAATCCCTCAGGGATTCTGAAGTAACTGATGAAATTTTGCAACTGTTTTCCTGGTGTACCAAGAGTCACCAGTGTATCATTTTTTGCTGTCTAAGCCACAAAGAGATTTTACAGATTACTGATTGTAGAAATGCTCCCTGAACGTGCAATCAGATCAGACTCTGCTAGCCAAGCAGACACACACTGAACTCCTAGGAACACTTTCATCTGCCCAGCAGCATGCTAGGGAGTGATGCTGCCAGGGAAACAGACACACTGAGTGAAAATACCAGAGCTGTTTCCACAGCCACAAAATTTTAGAATGCATGGTTTCCCTTACAGCTAATCTTCTATAAGAGTTAAAGCTGAGCTACCCTTTTTCCGTCTTTCAGGTTGATATAATGATATAATTTTCTGTCATTTTAGTACTCTTCTAATGCATGTTTTCTTTATTTTGAATTATATTTCTCTATCCCTATCAAGGCAAGTATATTTTCCCATGTGTTATCACTCAATCTGGCAAAAATAGGACTTAAATATGTCTTAATAACTGTCTCTATTTCTGTCTCACTTGTGTCCTTAGAAGTTTAAAGGTTTGATTTGTTTACAAGTGTGATGCATTCATCACTGAGGCATGTAGAGTACCAGATACTTTTACTGGGAGGTTAACTATAGAAAGGACTAATGCTAGAGACAAAAGTGAGTAAGTCTGGTGCCTGGGATTGACATTATGTGGTCCTTGGAGGCTCAGTACCGTACCCCAGTACTCTTGTGATGCACTTTGCATTGTATACCTTTGAGCTTTCCAACAAATTACTTGCATGCAGTTCCTTGCCATGGGCAGTAATTAAAGGACATCAAAGATGATGCTCTTCTGTGTTGCTGTTATTTCTTCAGCTGTTGGAAGTTGCTGCCTATTGTTTTTGCACTGCTGGTGTGCTGTAACAACATGTAGAATGAGATCCAGCTGCCTCCCCTAGTAGTCTTTTGCAACTAATTGCTGAGGCACTACCTGTGTCTAGCTACCCAAATACGACAGGAAGTGTTGCTATTGTTTGTGCTGGTGCAACTTGGAATAAAACACAAGCTGCAGTCAGGCTGTGATGCTGTGTGCAGGGGTATGGGTTAACTGGCAGTACAGAAAGAAAGCAAAATGGCACTTCAGACCCCTTAGGGTTATGACAAGTATCAATCTGTGATGACTTTGATTGTTTATTATTACCTGATCCCAGGTGACTGCTGGTGCCCCCTTGAAGAAAGAATACACAGAAGAGGTAAGAGGAACAGTTATAAAACTTTAAAGAGGTTTTTGTTTAAAGGAACAAAATAACATGGTGTACAGAGAATCAGAACTTCTCCTTGCTCTGGCTGGACAGCGTGCAGCCTCAGGTTTGACAACAGCATGTTCTAATGCTGGCATTCAGTAAACATCTCTAACAGGCATTACCAACAAGTAAAACCACCTCATCTTCCCTCATCCCCTTTGTGTTACCCCTCTTAGATGTATGATGTGTGTGACTGCATGATGGATTGTAATGAGGAACTGAAATAGCTGAAAAATAACTTTTTTCAATAGTTTTTCCAGGACCACTAAGTTTTCAGTGGTCATATACAGTGAACATACAGGCATTTATAGAAGCACAAGAGCAGAGAGGTGTAGGGGTCAAGGACACTCTCTGAAATTAATGACAGCATAACCTGTTCATTAAACAACAAGTTTAATATGTTTATGCTTCACATTTGGGGTGAGATGTCACTCTTCTAACAAAGAGTGAATTCTGCTGATTTTTTTTTGTTTGTCACTTCACTACAAACAAATTCTGGTCTTCTACTTGTATGAGGCTAAGGATATGTGTTTTGTTAAAACTAAGACAAAGCCTACAAAGTGTGAGGTAAAAGAGTAAATAAGGAAATCCAGTAATGTGCTATTATCTGGGCTATGTATGTGTATATATGAACTCTGCATCTAACACATCTGTATGTCAAACCCCACCCCACTACTGCAGTCTGTTTATAAACTTTGCAAACAGCAGACCAACATCCCTTTCACAATCATGACAAGCAACCAGTCATCAGCTGCACCATCTTCCTGTGTCTCAGAAGAGAGCAATGGGTTTGTGTACAAATTCTGGGCACTGCTTAGTTACTTAAATATGTCTGATGCTTATTAATTGGAATGAGAATTAATAAGTGCCAGAATATTTTCATCTGGAAGAATTTCACTTGCCTGCAACTGTCATGGTCAGCACTGTTTATGTTCACTTAAATTTATGGAAAATTCTTTGACTGGAGAAGACTTTATGTATCTTACCATTTCCATTAATTTTTATTTGCACAGAACCTCCAACTGGTAGCTGATGGCTGCTGTAACCTACAGAAACAGATTCAAATTACTCAGCTCTTTGGAGTTCCTGTTGTGGTTGCTCTAAATGTCTTCAAGTGAGTCGGTTCTTTCATTACTCTTGTGAGTAAATACACAGTTCAAATTCCTCAGCTTTCTTGGTTTTCAAATTATTCAGTTTGGCATGAACAAAGAATCTATTAAAGAATTTCCTTTTTTCGTCATGAATATAAAAATATTTAAGTTCTTAGCTTGCTCTTAAGGTTTTAAAACCAACAAAAAAAAGTATATACTATTATGGAGCTGATAATCTTCCATGTTAATTAGCTATAACAATTACAAAATTTTCTGGAAACATGTATATACATATGCTGTATATAAATGCATTATGTGTATGGCACAATTTCTATATATACTGCTTTACCACTGCTGATGGTAAAACAAGACTAAGTTTATAAGGTTGTAAAAGAGAACTAATTAAACAAAATAATGAGATGGGACTGTTTGGTTGGCAGAACTGACTCTCCAGCTGAGGTTGATCTGGTGTGTAAGATTGCAAAGGAGTCTGGAGCATTTGATGCTGTACCCTGTAATCACTGGTCGGCTGGTGGTAGAGGAGCAGTAAAATTAGCTCAAGCTGTGGAAAAGGCAGCCAATCATAAAAACAGTTTCAAATATCTCTACAGCTTGGAGGTAAGATTTCTTTTTTTCCTTTTTTTTTATTTTAATGAATACATTCTGCATCAGAGTTGGACTTAAAACAAGAAGAACATTGAAATAAAGTTATCTAAAATACTTGGAAAGGAACTTGCCTTAGTTTAAAATCATAAAAGCTGGAGAGGACAAGCAATCTGTGGCTTGTCTAATCAGGGAGAAGGATACTTGCTGGTAATGATCATTACTTCGTGCATTGAACGATACATCTGATACTTTCATGTTTAACATAAAAGTATGTATGCAGATGGAACGCTCACCAATTATTTTGGGCGACTTCTCCCAACATCTCTGAGTCATAGTATTCGTCCTGTCGGTCGGATGAAAGGAGATGCAGTTGCTGTCTCACGGTCACAGGTATTGCACCAAGTTGTGGCTTCCTGAAGCAGTCACTGTCTGTATGAGAAGGATGTGACAGGTAGCACGTCCATGCCGATCCCACGCATCTGCCCAGCCCAGCCAGGTCAACACAGAGAGGAAGCGCTGCCCTTACCTGCACCAGCCTGCACAGCGCAGCTCTCAGGTGCGCACAAAGAGCACGGGTGACCCTGGCCTGTTCCTTCCCTCCTGGTGATCACGTTGGAGTCTGCCAGTACAATATGGTACACACAACACATCACTCACTGCTGCTGCTGCTGCTGCTGCTGCTGCTGCTACCCCCAGGTCCTCGGTCTATTCAGGAGCAGCCCCTAGGGCTTCTGTCCTGCTCCAGCTGATGGCACCAGAGTCCACAAGCCCCTGAGGTTCACAGCTCACTATAGCTGCTGGGCACAGCCCCTTCCTTGCACTCTCTGTCCTCCTACCTGCACATTTAGAGCAGAGAGCACAGCCCACAAAAGGCAACCAGAAACCAGATTTAGTAAGAATAGAGAGGTCCTCAAGCACATAGCTCAGTTAGTCAGACTACTGGCCAGACACCTTCACACACAACTGACCCCTTCTTCCTCTATTCTCTCATTTTCTTCCTTTTCAATCCACCTTGATTACTCCCTTTTCCCCTCTTTGCTCCTTCCACTAAACAATCTTTACACATTCCCACAATCCTCTTTGAAAATCCCATCATAAGGTTCACATGGTCCCAAAATCTGCTTTTTCATACATCCCATAGATTCCTGTGCTGCTGTACTCAATCCCTTCCTTTCAGTTGCAAAGTTTTCTGATCAAAGAGTTTCCCCACTGACCCACCTTGGTGCATTTCACACCAAGGACAATGGTCTCATCTTCCCCTTGTATTGTCATAGGAAACAGGCAATTCAGTGTGCTCTAATTTTCACTGATAAGGTTTTTCCAGCGATTACATTACAGGTGAGTCCTCCACCTCTCATTCCTCTGATCCTTGCTGGGGCTTTGAGGCTAATTTGCTTAGCCCTTAGATAACCTAACAAAGGATAGTGTGGTCCAAGTTTCAATCTTGTGTCTGCCAGAGTTAGTGACTCTTTTTCCATGCCTTGGAGACTATTATTGCAGTTGCCTGCAACGTAACATCACAGCATCGTGAGCTGTCAAGAGGAGCTTGGACCCCTGGGAACACTGGAGGTGCTGGGGTACCACTGTGCTGGCAGAACATTTGGGGGGACATATTGCCGGGAAGGTTATACAAATGATTTCTCAGGGCCTTCCTGGCTATCCAAATGTGGATGGGTTTAAATCTGAACAGCCAAACAGACTTCTCTGGCTCCAAGGAAGCCCTTGTCAAGTTTCAGATCCTGTGCCCGTGCTACTTAAGTTTCTTTAGAAGATGTTTGAATGCTATTTTTTTACAACAGAACCTCAAGTTCGTTCTTTTAAATGGCTGGAAGTTCCTGTTTTGATTCTTCTCTCCAGAAGAAAGTTCAGCCTGAGGTAGATTTTCCTACGACCTACAGTCGTCTTTCCTTCTCTCTTCTCCTTGATATGCACCCTGTATCTGTTGCACACGTTTTATTTTTTCTTTCTACCTCCCCTGCTGTTTTACAAAATGTCAATAATCCAGCCAACCCATATCAGTATTAACCCCTGCCCTGACAGAATAGATGGAAATATTTTGGGAAATGCTAGTGCAGCAGCTTGTATTCAAGGCATTTTGCCCATGCAGCAATTTTACAGCTGAAAAATGGACAATGTACAAGCCTTTCTAAGTTTGTCTCTTCTGAGATGCTCTGAAAACTGAGGCTATCATCTTATGGGGCTCATAACAAAATGACACAAACAAGTGTAACAAAATGGGGGAAAAAAAATTCTTTAAGAAATACATGTAATGGCTTTCCCCACTGGACACTTTTGTTACAGGGATAGCACATTAGCCTTTGACAAGGCTCATATTTAAGCTCTGATGTTACTATACACTATGTAGCTTACAATCTGGTGGTGCAAGTGAGTAAAAAGGATTGGTAGGGGTGGACTCTGCCTATAAAGAAAATCAGATTGATTTCCACTTCAATGTCTTTCCCAGACGCATCGTTTCGTGCTGTGTTGCATAAGCAGCATGATCTTAAGCACAAAGGGAATGAATCACATCTTTACATCAACTTAGTGTCCTGTAACTTCACACAAGTATTGTAAGCCTCAAAAATACATTGAAGGGATTTTATAAAAACATATAAAGATTTTTAAATGCTGTAAAAAAGTACATTCAGGCCAACAAAAACAGTAAAGTGTAAAGTTCAGGCTTCTGTTTCATTCTTACTGTGCAAAGGATGGGGACCGAAGCAGCTGGAAGTAGGAGAGTGAAAACAGCATTGCTGTCACTTTTCCAGTATGTAGGTCAATTGGTTACTAGACTCACAGAGAAGTGAAGGAAAGCCACCTCTCACAAATAAGCCTGCCCTGATTTTTTTTTTTTTTTTTTTTTTTCAGCAGTTTTGTGGTGGGGTTTTTTGTG
>WAAG01010025.1:216-25652 GCA_013390105.1 Tichodroma muraria | reverse complement strand
CATATGTTGCCTCTTTGCCAAACACATACCAGTGCTCACCAGTTACTCCTGGTTTCGTGCAATGAGATACTTCTGACACATTGAACAGCAAAGCAAAGCAATGGTACCTGTGGAGGGTGGCATTCCCATCACTGGTGGGTGTTGGACAGAACCTGGTGGCTGACACTGCAGTTCCTTCCAGCCCCTTTCCTATACATCTCTGGAATCACTAAAACACTGAAACCATAAATAATCTGAAATGACTCTCATCTGAAGTGAGATGAGGAAGAGGGTTGCAGTATGCAAACAGTGAGTGTTAAGTGGAAGAAAAAAAAAGTTAAAAAAGAAAAAAGGAAACCATGCATTTTTTTATGTCCCAGCCATGTGTCAGTTCCCCAGCCCTCCTGAAGGGCTTATTTCAAGATGTTAGTACTGCATTACTTGACAGCCTGCTGCTTCCAAACTCAGAATTCCTGGTGAGCTGCAGTCTGCAGTTAAGATTGGAGCATTCAGAAAGGACTGTAACTGAATTTAGATGCAAGTAACTCTTAAATTACACAGTGCTGTAATGTATTGATGTTTATACTTGATAGCTTTAATATTACTATTTATGTCTCAATAAATTATACTTGCAGAAGTAAAAAAATGGAAAAGCCAGACTGCCTTAATATCTACACTAAACATAAATCTCAAAATATAATTGATATGGATATTAGCAGGACAATTTCAGTAATATTAAACAAGTCTATGGCTTGTGATAGGATCTTCTAGATGTAATGTAAAAGGGATAAAGTGAATCAGGTAAGAAATATTTTTTGCAGAAGAGCTGGTTTGAATGGAAGATTAAACCCCAGGTATTAGATACCAGACACTGATTTGAAGTAGGAAACTTAAAACTTTTGATAAACCAAAGCAAGTTAAAAATAAATTCTTTTTAATATGACACTAAAATGTGCCTCACATTTGAGGTCTGCAAATTATTCCTATAATCATTGTGGGGTTTGCAGTGGAGCATACTTACATTATTTTCTCTGGAGAGAAGACAACTTTTTACTTGCCAGTCATGCTGTACAAAACGTGTAGATGGAAAACATCTCCCAAAAGTAAAAGTCTGTCTATTAAATATTTAAAAATAGGCATTCTATAGCAGAAGTTATCTGGCAAGTCAACCACAGGCTTGTTGATGTCTCAGATTGTATTTCTGAAACAGCAAGGCACTGCATATCACCCTGAACAGGGCTGTGTTTTTGCAGCAATAAATCAGTATTCAGCTCCTCTTCACAATCTGACTTACATATTGTTGTTCACATTCTATATTTGTGCTTATTATGGGCTAGAGGAAGCTGAGAAATTCATAAAATGAGCTTATCTTTTGTGTTAGGGTGAGAAGTGTTTTAAATTGTTTCAACCATGAACTCCATAGATAGTGTAGCTACCCATATGTGAAATTACATTCCATAAAACAGCAATTTCACTCAAATCCATTAATGAATTTTCTAGCCTCCATGGGTTCCAGAATGGTTTTAATTTGGGTAGGGCATCTGCAGAGAAGAGGATAGTTATTTGAAAAACATCATTGTATAGGGACAGAGCTTCCTGCTCTGTGGACGCATCTGAAGAAACCTCTGGAAAAGTTGCCAGGGTTGATCCTTCCCATTTCGTGGTGAACTTTCATGTATGAAGGAATGGGGTGGAGGAGGGTGAGGTGGGGCTCCTGCTTCTCTGGCTGCAGGAAAAATAGGACCAGGAAGTGCAGATAAATTTATTTCACTGTTATATTCAGCCTACAGATTGATTTAAAAATGTCATTGATTTACCAAAGTAATCTCATAGTGTCAAGACAATTAATTCTCTTTTCTCCAGGTTGTTTAAAGATGCTTCAACATCTGAGTTGCCTTTCTGGCCTTCTATGAATGCCATGCAGCAAAATTTTTGAAAAAAAATGTTGAAGCCCTGAAATAACTGATTGTAGAAATAAAGACAATAAAGCTTCTCTTTTAACTCCTTTTACTCAGCACTTGACATGATTACAGCACCTTCAGCATGCAGAAAATATTCAAGTATCTTCTGAAGGAACTTGCATCGTGGTAAACTTGCACTAGTCAAGACAGGCATTCATTGTGCACAAGGACTACATGGCTTAACAAAAAATGTGTGTACACATCCAGAAAACAAATTGGGACTCTGAAGGAACTGGTATTGGTGGGGCTTGATGCTAGCTGGAACCTAGACAAGATTTTAAAGTTGGTTCATGAAACAGAAGTCTTGCACCGTAAATGGAAAAGAATGTTTTGGGCTTGATAAGGTAAGCACATGTTTTTGTTTGTATGACATACTTATCCATCACTTGTAGATTGGACCACTAATATTCTACATGTGACTCTATATTCCAGAAAACTTGTTCAGGAAGATTTATTCCATTTACTGGTGTAGTTTTATGCTGGCATTCCATAATACCAGAGTTCTACAAACTGCACAAGTTAGCAGCTGACTTCTGAGTAGAGTTTAATAATGACTTCATGTGCAAAGAGCAACTCTGGAGCCAGCCAAAACAAACTGGAAGCAACTCTTTGTCTCAAAATTAGAGTTAATCCCTAACTGATTTGGGTCTACATTGCCTGGAGGCACTTGATCTTTTTCTATCAAACGTTCACAATTGAGATTAGCAGCATGACATGGCTTTTTTTGATGTAAAAGATGGACATCAATAAGGGATTTTCTAAGAAATGTTTCTTATTCTGGACTGTTTTTCCTGCTGCCATGAATATCAGAGCTAATCCCTCCATAAATGCTTTAAATGCTTTTTTTCAGAATAGAGAAATTTGAGAAGAATCTGGAGCAAGGTTGAGATGGGGCTGTTGTTTGCAAGCTGTAATGAAGTAATGGTGTCAGCCCAAGACGTGACACTACAGGCTGGCAGTGACCTCATGAGAGATTCATCTCCTTTAAATGCAGATATATCCAAGTATAACATTTCACCCAGACTGGTATCTTTTGAGTGAACCTGTGTCTATGGTAGTTGTGAAGAAACTCCTCAAATGAGAACACCTAGCTCACACTTGACATCTCACATAAATTTTGACTATCTTTAAATTTATATTTTGGAAATGTTTATTATTGGAAATGTTTGCACCTACTAATTTCCTGCTCTTCTATTGATAATTGAAATACAATTATTAAAAATTTGACATGTATAAGGGAAAAATACAAAGTCCCTCATAAAAATTGAATTTTGGGGTTTACCTCCAGGTCCCCTTTGTATCTTGTTTTTGTGTATCTTAAAGGAGAGAAGTAAAACATGACAGACAGAAATATTCCAGATCTCAGGCCACCATCTGCACCCGTAGTTCACTAGCGGTTTTTTCCTTTTCCCTTTTCTTGCCTTCTGTTATCAATATTCACCAGATCTGGGGTCCTATTATCCATTTTCTCTCCAAGCCAGACTCCGAGCAGGAGCACAGAGCATGGATCAGTGTCTGAATATTTCCTCACAGCTCAGCAGCCTCGCTGGCTCCCATGCATGGAGAAGTTTGGATTTCCCAGCAGTTTAGTGCTGTGATTTTTCACATTTGTCTCTCAGGCAGCTCCTCATCTCAGGCCTAATGTGCCCAGCCAGGCATGGAGCTGAGGACAGGCACACCAGGGGATGAGCAGGGAGCTGTGAGAGGAAGCCTTGGAGGCTTTGTTCTCCAGGGCTCTGTGCTGGGGAGATGCTCTAAAAATCCAGCACTAAGTCCGAGAATGCTGCCCTGTCCCTGTCTCTACACCCAGGTCCCTGAAGCTGGTGGGCCCAGTGTGATTTTTGAATGCTGGGGGAAAAAGCAATACAGAAATTGCTTGATAACAAGCAGAAACTCACAGGAATTAACTGAGAAGTAAAATGCTCAAGACATTTTTGTCACACACATCTAGCTTGCTTCCTAATTCCCGTCAGTCTATTTTTTTTCTTCCACAAAGTCATAGTTTTTGGCATACTCTTCAGTCTGATGGTGCTACAATGACTTTTTTTTAAGGACATCTCCCTTTAGAATATTTGTGTGTGTGGTTTCTTTGTTCTGTGAGCAGAACATGCCTGCCAGCGAGACAGAATCTCATTTAGTTACAAAATACACTGATTCTCTTAATGAAGTTGTGGATCTGCTCTGCAGATGAGGGTCTCCTCAGCTTCTCTCAGTAGGACAATTATGGTTTGCTTTAAAAGTACAGAAATTCTCTGAGGCATGAGCTCCTTCAGTTTTTTAGCAGGTTTTGTTGAATTATATATATATATTTTAATGCAGTGCCTCAAACTGGCCCTGCATTCTGTCCTGAGAGAAGGGCTTTGGTTTGCCAGGGGGATGTTTTAGTCTTCATTTATCACATTACTATTCTGCAGGGGTTTGCTTGAGCAGTCAGAATTGACTTGTGTCAATTGAGCATGCATTTTAAATTAAGATGGGGTCATCCTCTTCTGTGTTTGATAATCATCAGTTGCTTGAAGCATACAAGAAGATGTGTTTAGACAGGTAGGTTTGAGCTTTCTGGTGATGAAAATTGCACAAATCTTAAAACTTATTAGGCCACGCAATTAAACACTTGTTCTTTTTTTGTTTATGCCTTGTAGGTGCATTTTTTATGCAGTGTGGCTCTTCCTTTATAAAGACAAATCTGACAATCATTCACAGAGGCATTTATCCTTGCTTTCTCATATGAGTTCAGCTCCTCTTTCTGAGTTTCAGCTTAAAAAAAATTCAAACTACTTAACAGCTTCTGCTGCTCATTCTGGCCACTCTGCTTACTTCTTACCACTGTACACATATTCCATCAGGCATTTGCAAAGCTGAAAGTGCTCTGGAGTGGCAGAACTTCCCATCTCATGGCATCCATGTCACATATGTATCCTATCAGTTTGAAAATCTATCCCTCTTTGGCCCTTTCAATGTATTTGTACTAGAATTAGAGCTGATGTTTTCGTTCTGAGCAGGAGTGCCTATAGGACCCAGGCGAGACTGGCAGCGCTGAGCTAAGCACGGGGTTTACATAATTTGTCAATCCCTGCCCTCAAAAGCTTGTGAGCCAAATAAACAGGGCCAAGAGCAGGAGGAAAGAAGAGAGGTGAAGCGACAGGTCAAGGTCATGCAGCCAAAGTCTGTGAGAGCAGTGGGACCAGAACAGAGGTTTCCTGATCCCTAGGAAAGCCCCTGTTGCGCCAAGTGTGGGGTATTTTATGGAGAGGATCCATAGGCTCTGTGGATTCAATTATTTTTTTGTCGCCTTCCCTCTGCTGCCCTTACATGTGACCAGTGGCAGCTGTGGCGCTGGCTACTGCCAAAGTAGTAAATAGAGTCTTTCATCCCCACTGAAAGGAGAGTGAATGATGTAATTTGGCTCCCCTTCCCTCCTGCTGACTGCCAAGACATTATTTCTGTACTGGTGCACATGGCCATTTGGCACCAAACGGGGCCCCTCTCTCTGTGGAAGTGGAGGCAGGATGTTAATTCTTTTTGATGTACCAGTAACGTATCTGGAGCCGTGCAGCCGCGTTTCTTTCAGGAGGCAACTGTCTCCCAGCATTCCCTAACAAAAAAGGAGTGTGGGCTCCTTTCACTGCATGTGCAGAGCCCGAGGAGGTGGCCACACAGCCCTGCTGACCGCAGCTCAATCGTGTTGTCTGCTTTTAGCTTCAATGGGATAGCGAGGCTGCTGGTGCTGCTCACTGGGGTGGTTCTGCTCCAGAGCACCTCTGCATTAATTCATCTAACTTCTTTGTTCTACAGCCTCTAAATTTAAGCGGCATTCCCTTTAAAGACTGGAAGAGGGATTCAGGTACTGTGTAACACAGGAAGTCATATGGCACCCACACAGCCCTATTTCTGCTTAGTCTGCCTCTGTCTTCCAACCATATGAAAATATTCTTACTCCAGTGGCTTTACATCAGGTCATTAACTTTGGTTTATTGCCTGTGAAGACAGTTCTGTGAACTTTTCTTCTGGGTTTTTGTGAACAGGAACAATTTCTGGAAAGGGCGGGCAAGGAGATTGGTTGCCTTCTGATGCCAGTCCAAATTTATGTGTTTGGCTTGTCTAAGACGTGGAATTATTCTGTTTCCTCCTTGAGACCTCCTGCACCCCATATTAAATGAGGTGAGGGTATCAGATAATCATTTTTTTTCTCTCTTAGGAAAACATAAGAAAGTCATGGACAAAAGAATGCCAGCAAAGCTGCTAAAACCAGCAGGCAAATGATAGTGAGTGCCTTTTTCATCCTGTGTCTGTCTCTGTTAGGAAAGAAAGAGATTGCTTTCATTCAGGTAGGAGACACCTAACAAAGTAAGAAAATCTGCAGTTTCAGGATAAAAACCAAAAAAAGTGCTCTTCTGTCTCAGTTTGATCTGTCTAAAAGAGTTGCATTGCATAATGCCCACCACAACACACATGGAAATTCAGAGTGAGAGAACAAGTTGGTTGAGAGCCTCTTCCCAGCCCTTCTTACTAGGACAGAGTCAACAAGGCCTGATTTCTAACTGCACATTAATTATAAGCTTGACAGTTCTCTCTTTCATTTTCACTGCATTTTCAACTTACCTAAGTTGCCAGAGGCAGCTCACATGTCTGCTCACAGGAGTGCTGTGAATGAATGGTTCAAGGTTTTCATGTGAGCTGACAGAGGTTCATTCCTTCCTTTGGTGTTTGGCAGTCAGAGCAAAGAGACAGATTGGACGCACCTGCATCGGTAGCATCCAGACTCACCAGTAGTTGTGTTCATTGCTCCACACTCAAGGGTAAATCCAGTGAATGCCTGAGCATCCAGAAGCGAGTCTGGCACTGGAGAACAGGGGTAGCTGAGAGGGCCCCAGTTTCAGTCTTTGCATGTGGATGATTCTGGTCAAAAACGCCTGGGGATGGTGCCCAGGGGCAGCCCAGTCACCAAAATGGACTCTTTGGGGTGTGACTACCTTTTATCTCATCCTGCCACAGTACTGCTCCTGGACCCACCACTCCTCCCTCTTTACTGCACCACTGCCATGGGACTGAATGCAGAGGTGCAGGTGAGCAGCACAGAGAGCAATGCAGCAGAGCCTCAGCCTTTTCTTATCCTGCAGGATGAAACCTATTCAAGCAGAAGGCTGGATTTGTGCCTTCATGCACAGAGAGAAACACGGTTTCCTACTTCTCTCCCCACTTACCCAGCCTTGCCCCCAAATCCCTTGGTTTCACCCTCTATATCCATGTCTCACGCAAGTCTTTTATTCCCTGAGTGTCTTCTCTTGCCTTCTCCCGTTTCCATTGAGAAAATGCTCCATTAAAGAATTTTTCTCAACAGAAGATGTGTTTGGCTAGAACACAAGTGTGTGTGTTTATTTTTCCGGTATTAAGATCACTGCAGCCAGTCAGAGCCTGTCTGATCCAGGAGGGCTCCAACTCAGACTTCCTGACTCCACCTTGGAAAAAGTGCTTGGCCCATGGTGGGTGTAGAATTTTGTCACTTAGAGGCGAAGCTGATCCCTCCGAGAGTAGGAACAGAGTTCAGGGGAGAGCCACAGAGGATTAAGCTTTTGCTTCTGCTGTTTCCAAAAGAAGGAGAGCTGCAGATGTGAGGGGCTGTCCCATCATGTTTTGCTGCCACCCTGGCCATTAATATCCTCTTTGGGAGTAGTCTGGCTTTCAATGGGAAAAATGGGTGGTAGTGGTACCTTCAGTCACTGCCTGCTTTGTGGGTGCCTATATCTCAGTGTGTGTGGGCAAGCAAAACAGCCGAGGGAAGGGTGGCCCCAGAATTTGCTCCCTGCTTCCATTGGAATTGCTCTTGGCCAGCATGGCACTATCAGCTTGTCAAGTGCCCATCTCTGGCTGCGTGGGCACAGAGCTCAGCAATTCAGCCTCTCACTGGCCTCTCATTCCTGACTATCAGCTGCTTCAGCTCTGTGTCTCTGGCTGTACCCCTGTCTCACGGGGCTGCCCGTGGTAATCACTCAGCCAAGCTTCCTGCTGGCTTGTCCAAATAGGTTTTTATCCTGTAAAAAATGCGTGGATACTCTGTTAATTTGATAATTCGCTGGGGCAGGATCTTATGCAATATCATTCATAACAGCTGTTTTCCTTAACTACTTTTGCTGCACAGTGAAACCTCTGAGTGACAGCAGTGGATCTAAATCCTACCTTCCCTAGAAATGGAGGTGAAATTCAACCACCACTCGTGTTAGATTCAGCAATGACATTGATGGCAAGAACCAGAGGCTGTGGAAAAGGTCTTTACAACCAACTCAGTCTTTCATTGAGGAAAATACTGGATTTTGGACTGGAAGTAAATTCAAGTTTCGGAAGAGAAAAGGACGAGTTGGCCCAAACATCACGCCTCCAGGACAGTCAGCCTCTGAACTTCATCTGACACTGCTGAAAATAACAGATAATTCTGTGACAGGTCTGGAAACTCCTGAGATATTGTCTCAAGGAGGAAGATTCTCCTCTTCAATCCAGAAGTGGAGCCAGATATGACTTGTGGAGCAGAGCCTTTTCTTGTACAGGAAGGTTTACATGCACTTCTTCCTGAGTTACCTCTGACGCTGAGGCAGTCAGTAATAGTTGACTTTTGTTTTCAGGACTAAGCACATTCTCCCTGCTAATGCTTCTGTGGAAGAGACACACAGGGACCTGTTCTGAGCCCCGCCTGATTCTGTGTTTGGGGCAGAAAACAAGATGCAGAGTGTCTGCTCTGTCCTCTCTGCCAAAGACACGATGTCCTCTGTCACTTGAAATGAGGAAGCCTTTCCCCTCTGGTTTGTGTGTGTGCCTCCCCAGTATCTTAGCTCTAAACCCCTCCACAATTTATTGGAAACACTCAAGCTCCCTATCCTCAGGACTAGCCACTTGGCTGTATGTTCATTAACATCCTAAAAACAAAGTCCCTCAGCCCTGTGGATGCTCTTAAGCTGGAGCTTTGTTTCCAGCATCTCTGCTGTAGTCAGAAATGGTCCTAAGTACATCAGCATGGCACTGTAACAAATGATACAATTATTCCTGCATACAGCACTGTTTCAAAGACACTTATTTTATCAGCTAGTGCATTTTTGTGGAATTTATTTCCCCTCTCCTGTTATTCATTTATTTCTCTTCTTTTCTTGCAATAAAACTGAACAGAGGGGTGAAAATCTGTATGTCAGTTCAAAATTTTGTAGTAAATAATTCACAGTAATATATGGAGAAATTGCTTTCTGTTGACTGCAGCTCATGCAGGGCATTGCATGCAGCTCAGCCCAGATAAACATGGTCAGCTGTGGATACACAAATTTAAAGTCTGTCTGTCTTCTGTTTCAGCCTTGCCTGATGTTATGCAGGCTATATCAAAACTAGTGCCAAGTATTGACCCAGAGTGGGGTAATGGATGATACAACTGGCTGAGGTAAACAGAGAATGGTTACTGTTTTCACCTCATCCCCTTTCCTCCTTCACTGTTTTGTCACTGAGAAAAGGCAGAGAAGTGAAATGTGAAACCTTACAGTTGCCTACATCTGTTAACCAATTTATTTTTTTAAGGTAGAGGAAATGGGAGGGTAGAGAAGGTGAAGGTAGGAGTATGTCTTAATCTATGGGAGAGCCAGGTCAGCAAATAAATGTAATCATTCTTAGAGTTAGTGCGAACTGTGCCAGTCACGTTAACCTGTTGAACCAATGACCCGTGGCTCCCACCTGGATTGTAGCTGGAAATAATAGTTCTAACAATGCCCAGCACTGCAGATGGAGCACAGACTTCCTGAGGCTGCAAACAGTGATTGAAAACTATCTGGCTTAAGGAAACTAAAACCAGCCAAACAAATGGGAAAACAGCAACCCCTGTCTCCGCAGCTGGTTGACAGAGCATTAATTCAGATACCATTCAAAACATTAATCTTTACTTAGTTTCCAAATCTGAGCTGAAGCAGACAGGCTACAGTTACTGGATTTAGTATCGCAACTTGCGCTTTTTAAAGTTGCTTTTAATCTTTTTGATCCATGACAGGGTGAAATATCAGGGTGTGTCAGAGCTGGCAGCTCTGCAATGGATAATCTGGCTTGTAAACGCATTGCTTTGGATTACCAAATGGGCGAGGGAGAAAAAGGTGTTGGTTTAGAGGCGCTCAGGCTATTAATTACGTTTAATATAATGGTCTGCTGAATACAGTGGTTGCACAATGGTGAGAGGGGGAGTAGTTGGGACGAATCTTTCTGCTTCTAGTTCCTACTTCTTAAATGATAGCGCACAAATTTTCATGCGGCACCACGCACGCTCTGTGTTTATTATTGTTTAGATAGCTGGCTTTGCAAAGTATGGCTCATGAATGTGGATGATTTGAAAATAATGACTCTGACATTATATGACCTTTAGGTACATTGACAGCCACTCCAGACTACATGCTATTTTCTGAATAAAAGAATTTTTATTTTTTCTGGGGAAGTCTGTTGACTGAAGAGCTTTAAATGTAATGAAGCCAGAGTTATAGTCAAAGCGACAGCCCTCGTTGTGGAACACGCTGTAGGGGACATGAGATGATTTCTGTGCATGATAATGCATTTGCTCTTAAATGCCATCACTAGATTGATAATTATAGAATTCTTCATATTGTGCATGGCAGGGTGTCAAGGCTGAATCTTACCAGTCTGTAGGAGTGGGAGATAGAAAAGTGTGCTGTGAACCAGAAGAGTTCAGTCACTTTATGCATGAAGCTGCTAAATGTATTTAAGATGTTACAGGAGAGAGACTTTAGTCTTTTCAGAGTCAGCATAAACCTGATGCTTTATTCACACTGAGTATTGGCAGGAAGGCTTTTAGGAGCTCTTTGTTGCCAACAATCCATAAGTGACCACCACACAAAGCCTGTCCCCACAGTTTGGTTAAGTATGTGGCAATTGGTTCAGTTCCTTGTATCCAGCTTCTACTTCTGCCATTTTTAGAGGTGCAGGGGTGCTTGAAAATCCTTACTTTTCATTTTCAAAATACAGGAAAATAACAGTGAGGAGGACAGAGCATCTGGAGCATTATGAAGGTATTCAGTATCTGCAGCAGGCAGAGGATGGAAAAGAAGAGGGACTCTACTGGTCATGTTCAACTACCAAGTTCCTTAATCAAATTCTTCTGAATAAAATAATAGGTGGAAATTTTAAGAACACCATCACTTAGTGAGTGATAAATGAAACAACAAAAAGGGGCATGAATTCATAATTGGGTTTTGTGCATTGGGTACACTGAAAATCATGGTTGCAATTGTGCAGACACAATCAATGTCATCAGCACAGCTCCCTTCGCTGATTGCAAATCCTCAGTGTGTTTGCTGCTGTGTGCCACGGGCAAATGTGCTTGAAGCCTTGTGAATTCTGCTGGTAAAGAGGGGGATTTTTTAAGTGCCTTAGTGATTTAAATATGCCAATGTTGACTCACAGTGAGATATGTGCTTTTAATCAGGTAAAAAGGAAATTAATCAAAAATGAAAGCCATTTTTGGGTGGACAAGCTGCCTGTGAGTGCTTAAATAAATATGATGAATAGTTTCTTTAAGAAAAAAGAGGGGGATGCTATTAAAGTTATAAATATGTTGTATCTGGCCTTTGAAATACAGTATTTTTATATTCTTACACTTCAGGATGTAGTTTTTTTTTTCTTAAATAACTGTCTTGATTATTTAAAGGAGCTCTAAACACTAATCACAACTCGGCGCTTCCCTATGCATCAAATAAAACATTTCCACATTTATCTAAAATTTTCTTTCTAATTCCCCACCCACAGTGTCTCAGATTTGGAACTGAACCAAAAATGCATTATTCATCCAGACCTTTTCAAAATTCCATCTGTGGTCATCCAAAGACCCTGAAAAGGGCAGAGCACACTGTGAGGGTATGCTGAGGATCTTCCTTCCCACTCTGGTGGGGAGATCGTGCTCACAATGTGAAAAGCCAGATGCCCACTGGCTGCGGGGACAGTGAGTGCTAGAAGGAGAAGGTGGCAGCTTGCCTGAGCCTTCTCTAGAGCTGTTGACAGCCAGCAATGAAAGAATATGTGTGCACCCCTCATTTCTCAGCAGCAAAAAAAGACAGCCCAAGAGGAATTGAGGCAGGAGAACTGAAAATTCAGCAGAAAAAAATGAGGAGGATGATAAATAGAGAAAAAAGGCACATCCTCCACACTCAGCAGAAGTAAGAAAACAGAAAACAGTCTGTTGGCACTGTGTGCCAGTGCACAAAGCTGGGAACATGAATGGCAGGGAGCCTGGGAGCTGTATCTGCAGCAGGAGGTGTCACACGAGAGCGAAGCCGGCCGGTGGAAAATCCGCCTGTCTGACAAAGACCAATTCCCTCCAGGAGTACTTTTGCTGTGGGACGAGCTCCTTCACAGCCCGTGCAGGGCTGCAGAAAATGTTTTGGGAAGTTATGAAGACAGAATGCAACAAACACACAAGAGCACTGTTGCTGTTTTTCTGTACTCAGAAGCACATTCATTCCTTTGTGCTGCCACGTGGATGGAGTGTTCGCTGATAAAGAAAACGCCCTCGCTGTGCACTGCTTCTATTTCTGGTTATAAGTTAAAAATTCTTCTCTTAGGAGGATCCCTCTGTGTTGCGCAGGTGTGTGGGAAATTCTGAGCATTTTAATGACACTACATCTTATTTTAGTTAGAGAAGTCTGAGGGAAAATTTCTAAATTCAGAGAACTTCAAAAATGACATGATTTTGAAGAGCTCTGAATTCTAGAGGTATGCAAATAACTTTTTTTCCAATTCCTTGGCAAGTGTAAAACGTCATCTCCAGCTGAGGATATTTTTATCAAATACAGTCTTTTTGGGGGTGAAAATGAAACCAGCAATTTTGCAGTCAAAACCTATTACAAAACACTAATAAATATGTGCATTTCTTTCCAAATGAGAAGCTGCTTATGATATGAAAAGTAAAATGTTTTGTTTTAAAATATCAAAATGGACCTTGTTATGTAGTGCAATATTTTATTGAAACTGAGATGAATGAGCAAACATTTTAAAGTCCCAGAATCTGTATTTTTATATGGAAATGAAATTTGAGTATTAGTTTTGCCAAGTTCCTTTCAGCTTCCATTGGATGTGACTGATAGATGTTTATTAAAGCAAGCTAATTATTTGTGTACATAAATATGGAATTTGCAATATAATACCAGTTTATGGTTTTGTAGTGATTTGTAAACATGAGTTATAAAAGACCAGTGGCGCACTGTAGCTTCTTATATAAGCTGCAAGAGCTCCATAGGTAAACCAGGTAAGGGAATACAGCAGTGAAGAGACTACAAATTTTAATTATGGCAAGTTTGCTTACTGACATCATCACAATTACATCAATAACCTATTGAAGTAGTTCAGTTTATGTGGCTCAGCTTTCCTCAAATAAAACAGCTGTTGATCTGAAGAAGCACTGAACTGTTCAGTTTTTCTTGGTTCTTCTATTCTTCTTATTATTCATCTTCCTATAATGCTGGCTTAGTTTTGCAGGCAGCATTATTTTCATACATCTGTCTCTTTCACAAAGCAAAATGTAAAAAACCTGACACATTTTCCCTGGCACTTCTTGTCCCACTCTCACTTTTCTTTTTTAATTGATGGATGTCTTCCAAATTGCTAAATCAGGAGTACAGACTACCATCTTTCTCTACTGGTAGGTTATCTACCAGTGGTGGAGCTGAGCTGTCTACACCAAGGGCACCATCAGATAAGACGGTCTGTGAGTGACCAGAACCTTGTTTCAAAGCCTCCTGTGACTGATGGTTGTGCCCCCTGGTATCCAATTTGTCATAAGATCTGACTGAAGTTTATCCCTACAGCTGAAGGTTTCTTACCATCTGCTCCACCAATTCTTCTTCCTCCATTTCTTTCACTCTCTGATATGTATCAATGTGCTCTAACATGTGCTGGTTTTAAACATATCCACTCCCATGGCAGCACTATGAGAATTTGACTCTTTACCGGCCCTCCTTTCTTCAGAGTTCTGGAAGGAGTATTTTTTTTTCCGAATTTTTATATCTATGTTAAATTTGGTTGAAATCATCCAATATTTAAAAACAAAAAATAGTTTGGCATAGACAACAATCTGAGTGCCAGACACGCATTCCTATAAGCATTCACATCCAAACATATGCAGCAAGAAACAAGGATAACACATCTCAGAGGCACCACATTCTGTATAAGTCAACACTTCTGGAGATATCAAACATCTGTGTGAACACTGACAAATTTTAGGTTTCTTGTGCCTTAGCAGTTTCCTTATGATAAGTTCATTGTGATGCAAGTAAGTGTTAAAAGAAATGAAGTTAATGACTCTGTGATGAACCCTTTGATAAAGCACACTCGAAAGTTCCCTCCCCAAAAACATGTGAAGACATTAAGTAGTGAGGTAGAAGGGTCGAGTTCATCTCATGGACTGATATCTGATTAAAAGATAGGAAATAAATCTGAGTATAAAAGCTCTGTTATCACAGCAGAGAAAATGCTGTGTGAGGTGACCACTGAGGTCTGTGCTGGAGCTTGTGCTCTCCAGTGTATTAGTAAATGATCTGGAAAGAAGAACAAAGAGGAAAAGAGAAGCCTTTGTTGAGGAGTAATAAAAACTAAAATTGGCTGTGAAGATTTGCAGGAGGATGGCTGAGTGATGGGCAATAAAACAGCAGGTGAAATTATCTTTCGATCAGCTGAAAACCTGATACACATGGAGAAAAATAACCCCACATATACATAAAGAGTGACAAGTCCCCCATGAGATACTGTTTTTCAAGGATTAGATATTCAGATCAGTGCAAGTTGCTCTATGACTATGGCTCACTGTTCCAGGGCAGTTCTACAGAGTGTCACAAATTTTTAATAAAGAAAAAGAAAAGAAGGAAGAAAAACAGGAAAAAAACCCCAAACATGAAAGGAAAGCACGGCATATGTGTAAGTCAGCAAGTAAAGCAGTGATGCATCTAAATTTTACAGTTCATGTCTTGTCTTCTCTGGTACCAAAAAGTAACCAATAAAAGTATTGTTGTTATGGAATAGTTTCTTTACAATGAGAAACTAAATACACTAGTTATTTTCCATAAAGTAAAAAGATGAGATGCATAGTGATTTCAAAAAATGTAGGTGATGATGTAAAGAGAAATGATTTCTTGTACTGCAAAAGGAATGGCTTTCAAATTAAACCATCAAACTAAGGTTTGAAAAGAAAGAAGAGGCAGTTTTCCACACAGTGCATAATTAAACAGCAGAGCTTACTGCCACAGGGTGTTGAGGAAGCCAAGAGTATAAATTAACAAAGCAATTAGACAAGCTCACAGATGAAAACTCCATCCCTGGTTGCTAAACATCAGGATGCTAATCTACTTCAGGCCTAAAAAGTCCCTGCTTCACTTTTGCTGAGCTCTCGTGTTTTGCTCTCAAGCTGCTGTTCCAGCTTGATGCCAGACATGGGATTCAGGGGTAGATGGACTTCTGGTTTGGCCTGAGAACCTCCCTTATGGTCTTAATTGCAACTCAGAGAAATAGGAGGTGACATAATCAAGGTGACTTTTGATATGGGCGTGGGAAGTGGAATAAGAGCTCAAAAAGCCTTATTTTCTACACCCACTGACATGTAGCTTCTTTTAATGTTTCTGCATTTCACTATTCTGCAAGACCTGCTCTCATTCTTCATGGGTTTGTACCCTGCAGTTAAATACCTCCAGGATAGTCTGAGAATACTTGGATGGGAGCCTGGCCTTTGAGAAATATGTATGAGTATAAACAGATCAAACAGAATTTACCACAGCCTTGTGCATCACTTCTGAATTTTGGTAGACATCTCAGGAAGCAATTGTCTGGTGCAACAGAGAAGGAGCTGCTAATAGTGCTCTGAGGCCACTGAAAAATTTAAATTCCTCCTAATCCTCTAGAGAATTGATTGAAAAAAATGTGGTTAAGAAAATATTCTTGGAACTCTGGAAACAATTTTCTTTATACCAGATTGCCTAAGAACTAGAATGGAGTTGAATGTTTCAAGAGTTTTGAAGACAGAGATAATAATTGACATTTCTTCAGAAAATGATCATACTGTTATTGCTGGAAGTGGCTTCAAATGGGAAGGTATCTGCAAGAGCTGGAGCAAAGAATCTTATTGAAAATATGCTACTTCCTAATAAAGCAAATAAAAAGCACAGGAGGCTCAGACCAAGGCTGCAAATCAATGAATCTGTGATCCAAGTGCAGATTTTAGTCAGTGGGAGTGACCCCGTGTAGAGGAAAGTGCATGTGGGCTCTGGAGTCCTCTGAGGGTACGTTTAAATTTAATTATAGCCTAAATACCATTTTTCATTGGGAAATAAAAAGGCTTTTAGAATGTCAAGCCTCATTGCTGGTGCTCTCACTAGTGTCAGGGGATATTGTGACAAAAGAGAAGAGAAGATAACCACTGTATGCTAATTATTTCATATCCAATTGCAACCAATATGGTCCATAAGTGTAAATCAGGAAAGAATTTTAAAAGGAAAAAAATTATAGTCAAACAAAAGATATTTGTAGAGGGGCTATTCTGTTAAAGGGCTAAACAGCTTAATGCAACACACCATGAACTTCATCTGCTTTTCATTTCCTAGAGCACTGCCACTGCCCTCCCGGAAGGAGGAAAATCAGTCAGAGACAGAACAACTGTTCACACAGTGGAGGGTCTGAGAGGCAGGAGGGGAGGAAGCAGAAGGCAGGCTTTGTGGGAAAGACACTGGAGACTCCATGGCCATGGATTTCCTCTGTGTCACTTAGGCATGATTGGGGATTGATTTTTAAATGTAATAGTAAGTAGCATAAATGGGTACTGAGTAATTTGAGAAATCAGGCATCGGAAATGCTCTTGTGCCTCAACCCTCATATTAAGTGGCCCAGTTAGACTTTCCACTGTCAGTCATGCTGAGTGTGATATGCCTGAGACACTCAGGCAAAGGAGTCTGGGACAGAGCCACATATGGATGTGCATGAGCAAAGGAGTCACAGGACTAGCCTGGCTTTGTGGGACTGAATTAGACCATTCCCCATTGAGCTAAATTATGCAGCTGGCCGTGCACAGACCATTCCGTAAAATATGTGAATAGAAGTGGATGTATCCAAGGATTGTTTACCTTTTCAGGGTGAATTTTGTGATGTTATCAGTGTTTTTTTAGAAGAGTTGTTTATGTGTAGGATGGATATGTAGAGAAAGCTTTAGACAGTTGTCAGTGAGTTATGCACTCACAGAATCATGCAGAGCATTCAAGGTGAATCACACAGAGTTTTAAGGTACGGCAGTCAACTTGTGTGGATTAGGCTTGGTATCAAAGCAAGCCATGGACCTTCCCAGTGGTGATGAGGATCTCAGCCTCTGCTCCAAGTTCCTAGAAGGGTTCATTAGGGTTCTTTAGGGTTAGGGCTGGCTTCAGAGCACCACACAGCTGATAGCTCCAGGGATACTGGGGCTGGTAAAGATGTGTTAAGGGGGGCATGAGCTACGTGTGGTGCTGGGGACCTCAGCATTAGGATAAGGGTTAGGGCCAGAAAAAAAACCAGCAGAGTCAGAACAGGTGTAGTTCATGTATAGGTGCAGGAATTCTCTGACATCATATTTTGCAAAGGTCATGTCTATGCAACAAAACATCTTTGGCCCATCTGCATTACTAACAGAGAATTTGTAGCTTCCCCTGTGTAAGGCAGACGTGGTGAGAGTGTGGTGCTGCTGTAGCCATTAAAGGGGACATATCCCAGGAGCTCAGAGCTGATTTAGCCCTCTCAAACCCATTTTTTTCCCGCTGACTACTTTTGTTGCATGACTGACTGGACGGGTCACGGCTATGGTATTTGTGTCCCCTGGAGACATCCATCTCCCTTGGCAGCTGGCACAGGTTGCTCCAGCTTCTGCCATGGGACTGGCCCACAGAGAGCAGAGGTCAGGCCTTTTTTGCCTTTTGGGGCTGGGCTCTGCTGCTGCTCAGCCACAGCTGGGAATCTGGGTCATGGTGCCTCGCTCCGGATGCAGCGCAGGACAGTGCTTATCGAGGAGAGGTTAATCTCTGTGTATGATTATGTCTGCAGATGGTGTCAAAAGTTCATGTCTAATAATAGCCTGCCTCCAACAGATGTTCCAGGAACTAATCAGCCCTCAAGTGTTTGGTTGCGACTTGATTTCTCTAAGTATAAATTAAATGACATGCAAGGGTAGCTGGTTTAGACCAGGAAGTGGGCAGCCATGGAGCAATTCCCTGTGTCTTCACCACACAAATCAGGCATGGAAAACCACTCATAAGCTCAACTGTTGCTTTGTAGCTACTTTTGAAAAACTGTCTACTAAAAACATTACCTAGAGTCTTGCTCAGCTTGTGCTTTAATTTGCATTTAGTGTGGTGCATTTTTTATCTAAATTAATTCCAATCACCCACCTTTACCACCAGTATCTTTGACAATGGATTAAAAGCGTCATTAATCTTTAAAAGGGAGTAGTCAGTGAGATCATCTAAGAAAAATACAAATGAATTTAGGTTTCTGACTGTCCTAAAAGTTCCCCCTCAGCAACATCTCCATTCTCTAAAAGTTTCCAGCAGTAATTGATTTTGCAATACACCTCAGAGCACATCAATTTTGTGCTATTTGTTGTAAATGCCAAAGTTGATGCATTACCCATGTTGGCAACCTTCCTTCTTTTAAACCAGCCGTGGGAGTTTCCATTGAACTCGGCTCTGGCAACACACTTGAGAAGTTCTTCCCATTCCCACCAGGGAAAACACTCAGTGGCTCTCAACTGCTTCTCCTCACAAGACCTCGGCCAGGCTCACAGTCCATTGTTCTGTGGGGCCAACAGCTCAGGCAGCCCCTGGCTCTGATGACCTGGACAAAGCTCATCGCAGCCATGACCGTCCTTTGGTAGCCCCCCAGGGCTTCTGCACCTGCCCATGGCCCTGGAGCCCAGGTCAGCACCCAGTGGTGCAGCAGGGCTGGTCTGCAGCTCCCCAATCTCTGCCCAGCTGAGCCATGCCCACCCAGGAGCTCACATCCCAGCCTAGCCTTGGTCCTGCCCTCACCCAGGGAGGTGACCAGTGTTGGACCAGGAGCCCAATGTCCCTGGCTGCTCCTGAGTGAGAATGGGACAGATCTGCTGTCCCTGTCATAGGGATCCCCCAGTGCTCCCATTTCCAGGGAGCTGCCAGCCTGGCTGCACCGTCATGAGTGTTGGAAACATCAGAATGTGCTGGTTTTGGCTGGGCTGCAGATAATTTCCTTCCCAGTGGCTGGTACAGGGCAGTGTTTTGGCTTTGTGCTGAACACAGTGATGATAATATAGAGATGTTTTTGTTACTGCTGAGCAGGGCTTACACAGAACCAAGGCCTTTTGTGCTTTTCCTACTGCCACACTGGTGAGGAGACTGCTGTGCAGGGGAGGCTGGGAGGAGACACAGCCAGGACAGGTGGCCCAAACTGACCAGAGGGATATTCCAGACCATGTGACATCATGGCTCAGTGTATAAAGTTGGGGGGAAGGGGGGACGTTTGGAGTGAAGTTGTTTTTCTTCCCAAGTCACCGATAAGTGGGACAGGGCCCTGCTCTCCTGGAGATTGCTGAACACCTGCCCAGCCGTGGGAAGCAGTGAATGAATTCCTTGTTTTGCTTTGCTTGTGTGCATGGCTTTTGCTTTCCCTATTAAACTGTCTTTATCTCAGCCCACAAGTTTTCCACCTTTGACCCTTGTGATTCCCAGATTCTCCCCCTGATCCTGCTGGTGGGGGAGTGAGTGAGTGAGGCTGCCTGGGGCTTGGCTGGGGTGAAACCACCACAGAGAACCCAGGAAGGCCCTGAGGTGATGCCAGTCCTGTGTTCCAGCGCCTGGGCAGCCCTGCCAGACCCTGTGATAAGAAGATTTATGCTTTGCCACATGCCAGGAACCCTAAGAGAGGCCCGCTGGCCTCCAAGCGTGTCTGTAATTCCTTTCGTGTCGTGATTATTTTCTCATTAGTCCTTGGCAGGCGATTGCGAGCATCGCCTTGAGCCACAACGGCAAAACAGGGGCCTGGTGTGTCCCTGACTGGCCAGGGCCCATCCCAGTACCCATCCCGGTACCCATCCCAGTACCCATGCCTGTGTCCCCCCGGAGCTCTGCCACCCCTGATCCAGCTGCCGAGAGGGGAAGGGGCAGCGCTGGAGCGGGGACAGGGAGATGCTGTGCTCTGGCAGGATGGATGGCAGGTCTGCTCTCCCCGGGTCCGACCTCAGATAAATCCTCATCAGGGATACATGGCCAGGCTCCTCCTTTGCCAGGGTATAATACATTACATTCTTAACGGAGGAAAAAAAAGTTAATTACTTTCCAGATGCATTAGGGGAGTAGCTGTGAGTGCTTTCCTGTTCATCTTTTATTTATTATATATTACCTAACTGTTTAAAAATTTATTGTTGTGATGACTGTAATTGTTTGGGTTACAACAGACCATGCTCACTGTATGTTTTATTTTCAAAGCCTCTACAACATACCTTGCAAAACAGGAAACAGGGAACCTAAATGTCTTTTTGTGAGCAAGAAAAATGCTTCCTTCTGCTTCACGAATATTTAGGGCCAGACTCATTCCTTAAACTTAATTTTTGTATTGCTGTGTTATGAGCTTCTGGCCAGAGCACTTAAGGGCACTGATTTGCAAAACCAAAGAGGAATCAATATTTTCCTCTTTACAGGCAAACTGTCACATAAAGAAATTATTGAATATCAGCATGCAATGGTCCAGCCAGGTACTCTCTCCACAGGCGTACTGGTATTTTTCTCTACTGTTGAAAAATGCTTACTTTATATCCTATTCAATATTATAATAATTTCTAATATTTCCCTTAAAATTAAACCATCTGGGGTCAGGTTCCCTTTTTTTTATGTCCATCGATATTCTGATGTTCCATAAAATAATTAATGTCCACATGCAAAGAAGAGGATTTATTTATATTTTGAGTAAAACTAACCCTTAAAAAAGCCATAAAAAACCCAAAGAAGTGACCCACTAACATACATCTCATTTGTTCTGTTTGTGATTTTTTTCTGTATCACAGTTTATACCCATTTATAACTTGATATATTTTTTAAACTTTATTAATTTTTCCTCTCTTCATTTTCATGCATTTTAGTAGCACAGTTCTCCTTAAAGCCTCAGACTATCCCCAAACAGGAAAAAAAAAAGATTCCTTAAAATAAAATCTGCTTCATCACCATCTTGTCATCCAGCCTACGAGACAGTGTTTCCACTGACTTCTCTAAGCAGTGGATAAGGCCCCATATGTCTTAATTACAGAGCTCAGCATAAGCTCTTTGCACAGAGAGCAGCTTTGTCACTGTGCTGTTCTGTGCTCCATTATCTGTGGGAGGCTGGTGCCTGGAAAACAGTTTTGACAAGGATGTCACTGGTCATGTAGCAACAGACAACCCTGGCCCAAAGACTTTGCAAGCTGTGCAGGGAAGATGGACAAAATGTGGTAGGGGAAGGAGATCCATGTGGAAGGAAAGGGGTTACATTAGAGATTTGGAATAGAGCTGCTGTGCTCCAGGAAACCAGCTCACAGACTGATGAAATCACTCCATTTCGAGAGGAAGCCAAGTCTTCATTGAATTTCTGTGACCACATAGACTCCTTTGCCAGTATCTTCTCTGAACACTGGCTTTGCAAAACATCTAAAAGCTTGACCCAGGTTGCTGAATCTTGTCTTTAACCATTTTTATTGGTGTTGGATCTTTTCGCAATCGTTTGCTATCTAGTGAGGACCAAAGACTGCCATTGCATCATATTTCCTCTTTGGGACGAGGTTGTGTTGACCCTCTGAGCCACTCATGTGACACTATCTCTTTCAAACCCAGTGCTGAGGACAGCAGAGTCTTTTTGAACCTGGAGGTCCCAGCTGCTTCAGGTCAGCCTGCCAACATTCCAGGATATCTTTGGTTGTTTCAATGCCAGCATGCACTTGCTGGGCATTAACAGGAATTTGAATTCTTCCTGGCAATCCAGATAGGGCTTTATTACCCTCATGTGTCACAGTGACTGTGGAGCAACCACCCTTTTTAAAGGCTAACATTTTATGAGTGCAGGTTGCTGGTTTCCCAGTTAGCTCACAACCCCCAGAATTATTTTCTCTCTTATTCTCATTTTTTGACCAGTCTTCATGACTGCTAGGATTTACCGTTCTCGGAGTAGACACATCTATTCCCCAGAGCTTCAAAAAGCAGTAACTACAGCAGGGGAATCAACCACTGCTGATTTCCCTTGATCCTTTCCTCAGGAGTCCCTGGTACGCAGAAGTATTTCTCAGTGCTAAGTCTCCCTTTCTCAGCACCCTATCCAGGAAGCCTGAGCCAGATGGTTCACAATAATGATGTTGATGCTTTCAGTAAGCAGTACTTTAACAGTGTGTGTAACCTGAGGCTGCCTTAGGCACCAGCTCAGTGGAGTCCCTCAAGGCTTCCCAGACATGAGCACAGACTGGGAGAAGAAGCTGTGGAGAGCAGCCCTGAGGAGAAGGTCTTGGGGGTTCTCGTGGGTGAGAAGCTGGACACGAGGCAGCAACGTGCATTCACAGCCCAGAATCCAAATATGTCCTGTGCTGCATCATCAACACCGTAGGCATCAGGGCAAAGGAGGGAGTTGTCTCTCTGCCCTGCCCTCATTAGACTCCACCTGTAGTGCTGCATCTAGCTCTGGGGTCCCTAGCACAGGAAAGACATGGATCAGTTGGAGCAGGCCCAGGGGAGGCCAGGAAGATGATCAGAAGTCTAGAGAACCTCTCCTACGAAGACAGTCTGAGATCTGCTGTGTCACCTGTTCACTCTGCTCTTAGAAATCACTTTGGTCACCTATTACTCAGCCTCTCTGCTGGCTGTGGGTCTTTAGACAGCACATTGCAAATACCACATGCTGGGTAACACAGCATGTTACATTACAGTGATTACAACAGCTTGCAATCACTCTGGGTTTATACAACTGAAATGACTCTTTTGTAAGTAAGCAATTTACAAAGATACTAGAACTGCAGACTGCCCAGTGAAACCTCTTCCACACCTCTCCTGTCTTCCCTTTTTCAGCTACATTTCTTGCAAAGAGAAAAGTTCAAAATATTCTTAGAGAGCTCTGAGACACTATGCTCTCCAGCAAATCTCCGCTTAAGAGAAAACTACGGAGACTATTCCTTCTCTTTATTTTTCTTTTTTCTCCTCCTAATTCTGAAATGTTAGCTGAAATGTATTCTGAAATGTTATAAAAAAATGTTTATAAGGGTTTATTGCTTGTGGTGTTTCTTTCCTGGAATGCAAAACAAAGCTAAAAACAAACTACTTAAAAAAAGTAGTTTAGGATGCCTTCTGGAAATATCATATGTGTTTTCCAGGAAATGTTACGATAGCTTGTGGTGCCATAGTGCTTGGTTTCCATTTACTAATAGAAATGGCTTGATGTTGTGATAACTCATGCTAAGAGAAAATGCAGCGTTTAACTAAAGCTACAGTAACATCTCACTGTAGTGTTATAAAGACCTCCTTACTGAACTAAATGCCAGCACAGTTGATGCAAATGAAGTCTGTTCTGGATACACGCACTCTAAGCTTCAGCTACCCCTTCCCTTGGAAAATCTGGCTTGTCTCCCGTGGAACTGACCCTGGCACTGTGGCTTGTGGTCATGCAATTCTCCTGTTGCATTAAGGTCAGTAATGACAACCCTGCATCATTCTCTAGCAAAATAGTGATTCTGGAAATCATGAGCCTGGTAAATCTTTCCGGAACTTTGTAGGATCTCTGAGATGTTTTATTAGCCATGTGATGAAGGTAGGATAATTCCTTCCCACTTCCACAAATCTGAGGGGGACACCTTCCCTCCGTAAACTCATTATAAGTCACAGCACTGAAAACAGTGCTCAGCCTTATCTTTACCACAGTTTTTCTGGCTGCGTGACTTCATCCCTATAGTTACATCACTGCAAACACAGCTCTGACAAGCTCACTGCTACAGAAGAAAAAAAGCAGAAATACTGTGCAGCAGTTACTGTTTCTTTTCCTAAGGCCAGTAGCACTTTCTGATTTTATGGATCATGCCATTCATCTTTACAATTCACACATTTCAGGGAGTTAGCCCGTAATTTCTGGAAACCAACATATTCTCCTTCCATTTGGAATAGAAAATATCAACCATTGACTTCTACATAGTTCAGTTATTTGATACTTTTGCATATGCAGAAAGATCAGTCAGGCAGAGTAGGAGTGAGATGTACTAGAGGATAAGAAATACTCTAAATGGAAGATATTTTCTTTAATTATTCTAAATTAAGTTTTGGTAAAATAATTCTAAACCACATGAGACATGTTACCCATAGAAAAAATACTTTAAAAAGAACATAACACCTACGATTTGGTTGCCATGAGATGAACCCCTTGCCTTCCTTCACATACCTGAACACACACACAGACACATTTGCACAAGTTTGTTTGGTAAACTTGTGTCACTGGCACTGACTTAGAAAGCAAAGAGCCCAGTGTAACCACAGTTACATTAAGTGAAGCCATAATCAGTTACATATTGTTTGCTGGTCTATTAAACTGCATTCGCCAACCTTAAGCTGCAGGTTTGTAACTGAAGGTGGTTGCATCTATTTGAAAAAATGGACATTGCAACAGGTCATGTTTGTGCTGAGAGGCCTTGGATTACTTATCATCTGTGGCATTTTTTCCACCTTTTGTACCACTTAAAAGATACCTTTAAGTGTTTACATTTTCATAGAGGAGCAGCTGCTGGTTCCATATAAAGGGTGCACCTCTGATGCTGACGGGATTTTAAAGGGCCTCGTGCCTTCCTGTATCCAGCTGAGATTCCAGTCAGAAGGAGGAGGAAGTGGAGACAGCTCCGTATATCACTCCATGCTGAGACACAGCAACCCTGGCTGATAGATTTACTTTAGTGTGAGGTTACTTATTCCTCGAGGGGTTTTGGCTAAAAATGATTAAGAGGGAGAGTGGGTAAAAATTCAATCGAACTTCCATGTCAGCTTGTGAATCAGGGAGGTCTTCCCAGATGGTGATAAAGTAAAGCAAGGAGTTGTTTTTCTAGGCAGTTCCTCTAGAGACAAGAGCTGCAGTCAGTCACTTGTTGCATTTAGAAAGCTTGAAGCACTGGAAGGATAAGTCTGGGATGTGCTGGCAGGTTTCTGCTGGGCTTTGGGGTGAATGTAATGGCCCTGCCTCTCCCTCTGTGTCTGGGAGGGAGGGAAGGAACAATGCCAGGCTGAGAGGAGGAAATAAGGGGATTAAACAAAGAGCTCTAATTCTTGAATTAACACAGTGTGCTATGTCTGCTCTGAGAGCTGAATACAATGGCTTTCAGTTAAATACATTTTTATGCTGAGCTGGTTTTTGGGATGGCTCATTGTAATGACTTCCTAAAACACTGAACTTGAATAAATAGAAGGGCTCTCAGGGACTTGCTCCGACAGAGCTTTATTTCTTCCACTCTAACAT